>JBBPUD010000539.1:0-16227 GCA_038094475.1 Phylloporus aff. rhodophaeus
GTGTCCGAGGTCTGGACACAAAGCTAAGTAACTGAGTTCCCAAAAATACATGCCGAGTGTGCCGAGACGACGTGCGTTGCGTCGAACTGAGCACGATTGTCCGGGCTTCCATACGTGGCACTGTTCTGCGAAGCGGTCGAATAACGTCACGTTTCGCGGTGGGAATAGCAGTGCTTGCCGTTGTCTGGCGGTTGAATCGAGCACGTGATGAGGATGCTCGCTGATGCGGACGATTCGCATTGAGCAAGACCAAGTCTAATGCTAAGACGACCACCAAGTTTCTTGGGTTTGTTAGTTTGGCCGGTATTGGTGTCTCACAGACCCATAGTGTTTGCTAATAATCGCTCGTTGAAGCCTCAAGCTTCCAAGGAATCGTATGTGACCCTTCGATAATCTTAGTCCTTGGAACACCTGACGTTCCAGTAATAGCTCGTCTTTTTAAAGAACAGTTGGGAGTCCCTGAGTGCGCGGGAAGATAGGGAAACGCCCAGAATCTCGAGAACCATCCGTTCAGGCACATTGAACTGTCTCAAAAATGCTCGCAATTTCTTCCGGGACAAACAAAGAACTTCGAATTGGCATGGTCTACTTTATCGCTGATTTAAGACGCTACTCTCAGTAAAAGGTGGTTAGTCTTGATCGCATTACTCACCTGCGGCTGCGCGGAAAGTAGCTGAATCTCCAACCAGATGACCGTATACTCAGAATCCTTGTAATTTATCCACCAAGATTGCCCACTCCAACAATGTCACGCCTTGCTTCAGCATCTCTTCTTTCATTTCTCTGTCCCGCGTATCCTCCCTGAGCCTAGCAAGCGCTCGAAGGTGCTCTTTGCGCCGGATTCCAAGGTTCGATAATACAGGCGCGATGTGCAGGAGTGAAGGCTGGCAGGAAGCAAGGACTCCCTCAATGGATGAGGTAGATGAGGATCGGCTCCTCGCTGTCACCGGTGAACCTGTTGGATGCCTGACTTTCTGGTTCTGTGGGTGCGAGCTGCCACTCGAACTTCTGTTGTGATGGAGCTCTTGTGCCGGGTAGCCATTCCTACGCGGTGGTGAGTATTTTATGCTTTGGCCCGTTAGCGCGTTGATTTCCGCCAAAGTATAGATTCTCTCTGATCGAGTCGGACTTGGATCTTTGGTACGCTTCTCGCGCTTGACGATCGTCGCACCCGTCTTCTGTGGTTTGAGCGCAAAGGGTGTTTTGAGCTCCACCGGGCTATATGCTCTCTCTGATCTATACGATTGCGTGGCGTTGGATTGGCTCCTGCGAAGCGTTGCCTGTACACACGTGAGATGTCGATAACCAGAATTTGTTATCTTCCACTCACCTCCCCTTCCCTGGATTTCATCGTCCCTTGATCGGTCGTATACGTCCTGTCGCGAATTCGTCGAGCAGTGTCGTTTGTATCTGCCAACGATTCCCCAAACTCGCTCAAGGGGATGTCGTTCCGCGCGACATGCTCTCGCCACGTGGTTATCTGTCCTCCTCGCTCACCCTCCCTAGGCGCATGGTACTGTCTCGTACCCGTCGAACCACGAGGCCGAACTGTAGCGTCCAGCAGGTTACCCTGTTCGTCAACGCCGACTTCCTGGAGGCGTCGCGTCACCTCTTCCATGTACTTTCCGAAATCAGCGGGCATCATGGCTTGTTGCCGATGAACCTCCTGCCTCTCAGCCCATTCCCCGTAGACCCTGCTGTACCGCGGCTCGCCCTCCCCCTCCTGGTGGCCCATGCTCTTCACCTCCGTTATGCCGTCGTACGGGAACACCTCTGTTGCGATCGCAGTGTCGTAATCATGGGTCACGGCGTCAAAGTCATCTGGAAGGATCTGTACGGTCGTCGGGGCGCGAGGGTGTCGACGTGGTTGCACTAGGACGGGAACGATGTCATACGACGAGTCTGCCGTTCCCATCCACCAATCGTACGATCGGTGGGGAAGAACAGGTCGTCAGCGCAACTGAATGGCATCAGTGGGTGCCAGAGCGAGGCTCACCGCTGTTGCTGTTCTCCCTGTAACGCATATTGGCTGAACGGTGGGAGGTGCGCCGGTCTGGTCTCAAGGGACGCTTCGAGGGAGGAAGAGTGGGGGTTGGCCCTCTCGCGCGGTCGCTCCACTCAACTTATGCACGCGTGAAGGAAGAGAGCGACGACCGGGCTGAACGTGGATCACACCTCCAGATGTACATCCGTTGTGACACACAACGCCCCCCACACGAGGTTGCAAGGCATTTTAGATAAGCTATGCACTCCGCTCATCACTCGCTGGCAAAAATGCGTTTTGCACGTGTATGAGTGGAATGAGGGTTGTGGCATCACTGGTTGTGCCAGGTTTCGGATCGGTGCGGCTATGGATCGGGCATGACTAGACGCTTGGCACTGTGTCCTCTGCGGATGTCCCATATGAGCGGCAAGGTAGGTATGTGTACTCACTATTATACATCACGAATTTTGATGACGCCACTCTGTAGATCCAGAATGTCTTGAAACCATGATGTCCAAGAAATATTCAGCATCCGCGCTACCGACTCGCCGCTCTGGCCACGAGAATATACCGCCAAAATTTACTTCTCCCGCTCGCACCGTGCACGTTGCATCGATTTAATTTTTAAAATCTAATTGTGGTGCCTAGCTACGGTGCCTGGTCTAATTCAAGCAGCTGATAGATGAGCAGGATATCGCAGAACCACAGATATGTACTTAGCCTGGGATTACAACCCCCATCTTACGTTGCGGACCGTTGGACCGATCCCTTTAGTACTAGTATCAGCGTCGGATGGATTTTACACAATGAAAGACATGGTATTAGCATACAATGAATCTCTGGATGAGCTGTTACAGTTACATCAGCTGGGTAAAAGGAAATAATGATCATCGTCATGCGGCCACCGTTCGCTGCCCTAGACCTTGAGTCGCTTGACTTCCCACTTGACTTCGTTCCCATCTCTTGAGAGTACGATCACCCTTCCGCCAGCGTCCTCCCAATGATCCAGTCGTCGCAGCTTCAAACACTTGATTCCAAGCACCCAAGCAATCTTGTCGTTCTTGCGTACCCTGCTCAACTCCGACGCGGCCAGGGACGTCGGGGAGCAACTCGCAAGCGTGGCAAGGGTCAACGTCGACACCTCGTAAAAGAACTTGACCCCGATGAACGTCGTCAGATCCACAAGCGGCGCGAGGACATTCGCCCACTCCGTCACGTTCGTTGCGACACCCGCACCTCCGGTGGGCGAGGGCATGACTCTGCCCATGGACATGTCACTGCGCCGCGACGTCGACGGGTGGTCCTGTTCCTCTGTCACACGCCTATGCTTGTTGACGTCCAACCAGGTCAACCTAGGCACGCATTCGACGAGTCGTCTGATGTCCTCGAGGTCGTTCCACCCGGAGAGTTCCATCCGTCTCACTGAGCCCCCGCATTGTTTGAGACTGGCGAGGAACGATTTGTCCCAGTCCATGCCACTGAGGGTGATGCCTTTGAGTGTTTCCAAAGGACGTGGGGAGTCGGTCGGACAGCTCAGGATCGCGGTCGCGATCGCCTTTCCACATCTGAGCTCGCGTAGTTTCGGAAGTGAGTTTTGGGGAAGAATAAGCTTGGGCGCAATCCCTATGTTGGTTTCGGTTGTGGATCTGTCAGAAGGAAGGTCGAGGTGGAGGACCTCGAGGTTGGCATGAGCGGCGAAAAAGATGGAAGCAGACTGGAGGCCGTTGATAGATGAGCAGCGCAGATTAGCAAGGGAGAGGGATCGGAGAGCGGGCCAGCGGGAGCACAGGAAGAAGTCGTCTGCAGCTGGAAGGTGTTGGCCCAATCCACGCCGGTGTTCGTATTCAATATTCAAGGACTATTGGGTGAATGGGTCAACCCAGACACATAAGCTATGTGGTGACTTACCTCGAGATTCGGGCAACTCGTGAGCATGCCCGAGATACGACTGAGTGCTGGTGTTTTCGTCGAGCCAAACACATGCTTGGTAGCTTGCAATGCAACGTTTCTCAATTCGGGTAACTGAGATTGTGCGTAAGGAAGAGTAGCGCAAAGGTAGCTGAAACTAGACTCACCGTGGGTATAGACTTGGTATTAGCGGGCTTGGTTTTGTCTTGGGTATGTGGTAAAAATACAAGGTTGTTGCTGACGGTAACCTGTGACAGTGTCGGACACTTTGTCAATGTCATCCAGAGATTGTCTATGGATATCGCCGAGTGGTTACATGACCAATAGAATGATTGGAGGGAAGTCATCTTGGTCAGTGCAGATATCAACAGCCGCTCTTGTTTGGAATGGAGCGCAAGCTCATCATCTGACGATTCCAGATCCGTGTCCGTCTTCATGATATCTGCAGGAAGAACCAAAGGTTTCGAGGAGCGCTCGTCAATAATCTCAATTGCGCGGATATTACGGGCAAGCGCGCGGTTGACAATCAAGTGGCCCCAGAGACTGATGGAGCTTGCCTTTGCACAAAGGACACGGTAGTCATAATGCCTTGGAAATATGATGGTATACAAACGATGGCACGAGAGAGCGAGAGCAAGCAAGTCGCGCTTCGAATCCAGATGGAATACAATAGCATCAAGGATCTCCGTGGGCTGGTGAGTGAGCGTACGGCGGGAAGGAGAAAGGCCAACAAAGGGTTCGATGATGGTGAGGAGATGCAGGGAAAGCTTGTACTCGTCTGGCGTAAATTTGTATTGGCACCCGCCGACACGAGAAGCAAGTGAACCGATGAGCCTGCGGAGAGCGCCTATGGCATGAAAAGGGTCAGTGCGATCATAAGACAGAGTATTCGTGTCTATGAGCGGTCGTCGTCGCTGAAGCGCATGTTTATTAGTGGGTAAGGAGGATTTTCTTGCCTTGGTTGGGGGAATCATTGGCAAGTCATCAAATCGTTTCATCAAAACCTGAATGAACCTTTCGATCAAAAGTACACATCACGTGATCGCGTACACTACTTGTGTTCATGATGATGACTCGTGTGGTAGCACTCGTGAAGTTATGCTGGTGTACATGGATCAAGCCTTGTGGACCATATAGAGACACCTTCCTCGCGTTCCCCCATGGCATGTAACAGCCGAGGTTTTCCTGATCCTGGGCGCATGTAAAACATCGCAGATGATCCTACAAAGACCTTTCCTGAGGAAATAATTAGTTGCGAAATCATTCGAGAGAGAGAGGCGATGGTCAAACCTCGTTCTCGTCCAAATCGATTAGATACGATGACAATGAGTTCTTGTTCAGCCATCTCCCCAACCAGTATCTCAGAATGCCGTCCACTCTCTTCTACACGGCTATCCTTGGCCCACAAGGGACGCAGACGCATCGCCCAATAATTCAGTACTTGCCAGTTTGGTTCTAGCTCATCTCCCTCGTCTTCCGAGATCTCTTCGCAATCGGAACCGGCTTCCGTATCATTTTCGTGTCGTTTTGTTTCATCTTCTTCTGTCCCATCCTCCGGCTTCAACCACGCATTTAACAGCACCAGTACTCGCACACCCTCCCGCTGACAATATCTTGCCAGCTCGTATGGTCCCCAATCGATCGATTCCCACGTATTTCCCTCTTGCGTGGAGACATTGAGGTCATTGCAAATTGCGAACGCGGTACGGCCAAATGGGTGTGGAAGATCGAGCGTGGTAAATCCTGGGCCAGGACGTGCCCAGGTAAGGTCCGTCGTAAAGAGGTTGGATTTATGGTAGGTATGAAGGAGCTGGCCGGTCGTGTCGAATAAGAGCGCTGTGTTGGCGCCAATGGGTGAGGACGATCCATAGGTGGGGGGGCTAGCATGGGATGGATCGGAAAGGGTAGGGGTTTCGAGGCGTTCTGGTAAGCCTGCGACGACATAGCACTGGAGATCTCGGGCAAGTTGTGCACAAAACGTGGATGTGGGACCTGTTTTGGGATGTTCAAGGTATGGTGCGATGGATGTCGCGTCTGGGAACGTGTATCCTTGTAGTTGAATATCACATATGCATGCGTATACGATATGAAGGGATCGATAAATGGATCAAGACACCGTTCAAAGAGGTAGAAACATTGCATAAGTGTGAAGTCGTGCATAGTGAAAGGGAAAGTGAGCGTACCACTAAAGATCATCTCGGGGAAACATATCAAGTCGATCGAACGAGGGGACAACCTGAGGTCAGTACGTTACTTGTACTGAAACATGAATCTGGCAGGGACAGACCCTCGACACAACTCGCGCGCTTTCGAAATATTTGCATGCACTTCTCCAAGCTGTCGGGGGAGTCAACCACAAGAATCCTGTCCATTGCACGACCGGAGCAGGATTTACCTTGGGCGCAAACTGAACTACAGCGACTCTCAACCATGAAGAGGCTGCCATGACTCTTGAGCACGTTGGGCACAGTTAAGACCGTTGCTTGAGAGAGATGAACTTGACATTCAACTCTACGCAAGTTAATGAGTAGATCTGCTTCCAAAGACTTGCGATAACATGCGACTTCTTCAAGATCGACTTGTGTTTGTAATGAATGCTTACCCTGCATGATCAGACGCTATATCAGTTCACGTGACGAGTTCCTTGGATCACATGATCGTGTTCTGACATCGCGTCTCTTGTCCACTTCCTTCATGGACGACTACGACGCGTTCTTGTACTCCATCGACGACCCTAAACTCCCCAAGGTAGAACAAGAAAGCGATAATGGCGTTCTGGACAACATCGACGAAGAGCAAGTGGATACAACCGCTGTCGTACTCGTCCCAGCCAGTCCACCAGTGCATCAAAGAGAATGTAGTGACGAAAAGCCTTCCGAGCCGGTTTCAACAGTATCAGGCTTGATGAAAAAGTGCAATAGGTTCGTTTTCGCACTTTCGTCATCGCTCATACTTCAATCATGCTTTATAGTGTGCTGACCGAAAGTGGGTGTTATACGCTGTCCTTTCTGCGCTGTACTTATCAGGCCAGAGTTTGGATATTCGGAATACAAAGGGAAACAAAAGGAAATCATTCAGGCAGCGGTCTCAGGTGAGCAGATAATATTGCATGGTCGGCGCTCGCATTAGATAAGTGTGATGTGCAGGTGCCGACGTTTTCGTCCTCGCCCCAACGGGAATGGGAAAGGTGAAATTCCAACAAGTTATAATTGAATCCGCTTGCTCAACATTGACAGAGTCTCTGCTTCCAAGTCCCCGCTGTCGCAGAGGAAGTAAGCCATTCCGCTGGGTTAACTCTTTTGATGGCGCTGACGGACGTCTTTGTATTAGAGCGGCATCTCTATTGTTGTTTCACCGCTCCTAGGTACGAGCCTTGATGTTTGTGTTGAATTGACTTACGTGTTAGGCAGCTCTCATGAAGAACCGTGAGTATCTTCCGTTTACCACTATGGTTTCCACCAATAGCTCTGTAGAAGTCACCAATCTTCGTAGCAAGGGGATACAAGCTGTCTCACTGACGTCCGAAACGAGCAAGAGAGAGAAAGGCGAGGTAGGTGTATTTTGTATGTCGTGGGGAGATGTGGATTGATTGCCGCAGATAATGAAAGATCTATCGTCAAAGCGACCAAAGAATCGATTGTTTTACAGTTCGTGCACGCAGAATTAGATGATATGGATCTTATATGCCCCTCAGTGACCCCCGAGAAACTTTGCACGCAGGACCTCATCCATACGTTAGCCACCGTTTACCGTAGCGGTAAGCTGAGTAGGCTTGTAATCGACGAGGTGGGATTCTTTCCCGGTCATGTTCAACTTGATGTTGACTCCCCCCTAGGCGCATTGTATCTCTGTGAGCCTAATTCTCGTGTATCTAGCCTCCACATTTATTACGGAACAGGAATGGGGACACGACTTCAGAGAAGAATATCGCAGACTTGGTGCCCTCCGTGATCGCTTTCCAGGTGTCCCAATCATGGCTTTAACCGCGACTGCGACTAAAAAGTAGTCACCGCAATATCGAGCCGCTTTTTTATGCTTATTACTTACATTTTGCAGTGTTCAGCGTGACATCGTTCGCAACCTGAAGATGGTAGAAGATAAACTTTTTGTAGCGGTTCATCCGTTTAACCGTGCAAACCTCTACTACGAGGTATGTAGATCATTTTTGTTCCTCTTTCAAGTGGACCGAAGGGATTCGTTAGGTAAAGTACAAGTCAGCCCCCGAGTCCCTCTCTCTTATGCAAGACGTCCTAAACTTTATTGATGCGTTGTATCAACGTCGTGGTCGCCCGTCTTCTGGCATCATCTACTGTCGGAAACGTGAAGTGTGCGATGAACTATCCAATTTCCTTCGTGGAAAGGGATTGAATGCCCGGCCATATCATCGGGGGATCAAGTAAGTAGTGGGTTGTCTTGAAAATGATTGTTGGGGACGACATTTGTTGCGGAATACAGCCATAAGACGTTGAGTAAGACGCTTGAGGAATGGGAGATTGGTGGGACCGGAGAGGGCGGAGTGGACGTGGTAAGCGGTCATCCCAGGGATATTGCTTTTCAATGACTCGGTATCTTTAAGGTGTGTGCAACGATCGCATTCGGAATGGGTATTGACAAGAGCGATGTTCGGTGCGCATCTCGATTCTGTCGACTCAATTGGACGCGAACCGAATGACTCAGATACATTATTCACTATGATCTTCCAAAGAGTATGGAAGGTGAATAAATGCACTATACGTGGTGGTCACCAAAGTCTAACGAATTCCAGGGTACTACCAGGAAACAGGTTAGCCATTTTCTAGCGCCATTTCCTGGCTAACACATTATGGTAGGCAGAGCAGGACGAGATGGATTAGTGAGTTCCACCGCCGTCCTGCCAACTTGCCGTTAATCCATTGTTCGTTAGCCTTCCCGCTGCATACTGTACTACTGTGAGACACAGCGGCTATTGTGTTTGTTATCTCCTTATACTGGTGTTAGCGCGCGAGGACGCTCTCCGTCTACAAAAATTGGTGTCGAGCACTCACGCGAAAAGACAAGACGCGGCCTCTTCCAAGAATGGACCAGAGCCCAGCCAAAGATCAGTTGACAGTCTAGGAGCGGTATGTCCATTGTCAAAACTACGCGTAGTCCAGCTCATCACAGTTAACCCTTCCATTTTCGTCGGCGCGTCGCAGCTTATCAGTTTTGCGGAAAATGTGATGACTTGCCGACACGTTGTATGTACTGTTCTATTCGCTTGCGCCGGTGTGTTGATGTCCGTCGCAAGTCTATATGTAGGTACTTTGGTGAGATTATCGACGCGACAGACGACGATCTTATGCAAAACATTTGCGACAAGATGTGTGACGTGGGTGTCTTCACGTGTTCTTCGGTCAATGTCAACATGATACATCCACACAGGTATGCAAAAATCCGGTCAAGGCTCGACAAAATAAAGAGAATCTGTCTGACGAAGGTTACGCTGCGGAGTTCATCTCAAATGCCGGGTACGAAGACGATACCGAGTTGGAAGTACAGAAGCCACCGCAACAGCCAGATGTACCTGTATCCGAGTCAGCAGAGACAAGCGTGAACCAACGTGAACCAGGTCAAATGACACTCTGGAAATGTCTCCAGTCAGTGCCTCTCCAGGGATTCAAACGACCCAACGCTTGTAGATCGGATAAAGTGGTCTTGCGAGACTCGAAGAGGGCCAAGGTGGAGCATACCAAGGATGAACGGAATGCGAAAAGCACCGGTCTGAGCACCAGAGCAAGTACCAGTGTTTACGCTAGTATGCCGCCTCCGTTGAGTATGTCTGCGAACCTGTATCTCCACCCTCATGGCTTACCAAGGCCGTGTTAGTCACGCGACCGCATAATTCAGCGGATAGTCTGAAGAAGCCATTCAAGACACCATTCAAAGTGCCTCTCGAACGCCCCAATCATGCCGCAAACGCGAATGATTCCGGTTCGTCGCAAATCCAAGCTCAAAAAACCGCCAATTCGCCTACGGCCGTCCAACACGCGGAGACGTGCGATGAAGATGACGACGAAGTAGAGATTGTCGAGGTAGGGATTCAGCAAGTGCCTGCGTCTGCGTCCATAGAAGAACGTAAGTCAGCCAACCCCGAGTTATACCAAGGATGCCTTACAGTAGACGCAGAGGTTGAGGTCCCACAAGTTGAGATGGAGCTGGAAGCGAGTTTCTCTCATAAAATACCCGTGCGTGATAACGCCTTTGCATTCGCTTCCACACGTGGACCTAGTCCCGATATTTTAGCTCGAGATGCGCACTCGCGCGTTTGACGCACTTCGCAAGTCGCTCCACCGGATCTTTCCTCTCGATGCAACCTCCGCTAGCAACACCAGGCAGACAGCATGCCATCAGCTCGTGGACGTGCCGACGAGCGTGCAAGGAAGGTGCGTACCCACACACTCACATATGTGGTAATGCAGTTGACGCGGATGAACTGGTAGGACGCTCGTCGTTGCAGAGGCTGCCAAGAAACTGGAGCATGCGGTGCATATCATGTGTGCGACACCGGCCGGGTACGAAGAGCGGGTATTGTGGAAGCAGCGCGCGATCTCCTCACTAGGGGACAAAAGGGATGATATCAGGATTCGGGAGGATGATAATGATGATGCAGGAGAGGTCATAGAGGTATTGAAGAGTAGTATGGTGTGGTGGAATGCGCACAAGGGATAACTATAATATTTCTTTCAATCTCACCGACATCGAATAAAAATTATTAGTGCTCAAAAGTGATGATGATCATGGTCCGAAAGCTTATAGACCGTTTCGCTGTCAGATTCAACACGACACTCCTGGTGTCCAATTCATACTGTTTTGGTTGGACAGACTCCAACGCAGGAAAGTTCAGGTGTCGCAGTGCCCGGCAGTCTCGCCTGTAATTTGTCCTCGACGAGTGCGATGGCGCCGTCTGAGCCAGCAATGCGTGTTATCCAGCCAAAGTATTGAGGGGGACGTACGGATGAGAGGGTAGTTGATCTATGACACTGACAAGTTTAACAACAAATACATGTCGCGCGTAAGCGCGGATAACTCAGTGAGGGTACTGGCAAAGCTGGATCAATTGGCATCAATGTAATCGATCCCGCACATACATTCAGCTTCGTTGCTCCCATAAAGTCTTGACGTCGCATATACAAGGATCACTATCCTGTCCTGCACGTCAGCAACAAAACACAACGCCATCAGACGCTTACAGAGGGCTCAAATCTTGTTTCCGTTTAACGCCATGGGATTGATCTTGCTGAATTTCTGCATCACAGTCCAACTCTCAGCAACCATCTCTGCATCCATGATGATAAGACAACATTACCTTGCCTTCACTGGTACCAATGCCTTTATTGATGAATTTCGGTATAACGTGCGCCATCTCTAGGTGGCCAAACGGGGGTGCGCTTGGACGAGGTTTTTCATCAGCTACAATCGACCCTACACATAGGTGGTCATCACATTCGAGAACCTGGCACGAATGAACACACATAACACGTTGAATGGGAAAGAAACTGACCCGGTATCACATGCTGTCCGATGTGGTGTGTTATCGGGTGTAACTTGTCCTTGAGTATATCCCACGCGATATTGAAGTTGGGTGAGGGGTGTTTAAAGGAAGTGGATGGTCGGTAACAATGGGACGAGAGAGCTGCTCATCTCGGGTCAGAAAAGTGACGGAAACCGAAAGCAAGCCACTCACAAACATCGAGCAGCAACTGAGTGTAGAGGTCTGCAAGATCTTCGTCCTGACCGTCGCAGGAGTTGATCTCGTGACATATCCAGTCGCGAGACACTTTGTATGGTGCCTCGCGAACCAGGTACCCGAGTATGCGTGAGCGTATGAGGTCAAGATTGGTACACCGATGTTCATCCAGGACACAGTGTTGGTACGCCGTGTCGACTACCTGAGCCATTGCTAGTAGCTATAGCGTCTAGAACGCTGTCAATGCTATGCAATGGGGATGGTATGCACACCCAGGACACGAGGTAGACTGAATGGTCACGGAGGATGAGCGTTCCCGGGCGGCGGGAAAGCAAGGATAACACACCACTGGATGTCGTTCAGAGGGGGGGAGACAAAAGAACGAAACCGAGGTGACACCCTTATATATATGAGAGTGAAAGGAATCGTCGGGCTTGCCATTAAATTCCAATACTCTACGGCACATATGACCCCAACCAACCAACCACGTCAAAAAAACGACGCGGTCGTCTTACTTGCGGACACGCCATGGCTGAGAATACTTCATCGATGAGATTTTGGTCGTTCTGGACCTGAATTTCGATGGGATACGCATTGTGGGAATCGTGAGAAAGTCGATGACGCCTCAAACGTTCCCTTGGTAGTTCCCTGACAGGCAAAATACTGGCCTCCGGGGTATCGTATCGGGTTACGAGTCATTCGTAACCCGACAAAGATGCCCAGGACGCCTACATCGTCATGGAGGTCTCCCACCACAAGGAACATATACTGGATAAGTCCAGGGACCACACGTTTGTTGTCCTCCATGTCCACCACTGTTTTACCCCCTTCCTGATCGACACCCAGAGAAACATGGCCCCTTTGGCCTGGTATACACTGTCTTTGGTGTCCCATGATGTACCAATCGCTTGGACACATCTGCGTTGTCTCGCTTGGGAACCTGATCAAGCTCCCTCTCTCAAAGAGGTCTTGCAAGTCATCTGTGGAGTCCGCATTCACATGCCCGATCACCGCCCGAGAGCGTCGTGCTGTGTTTTGTGCATGCAATAGTAGAAGGAATCTACCTCGTCTCCGACGGGATTGTTACTCCCCGGCCACAGTACCTCGTTCGCTGGCCCACTTACTTCTTTGGCCTCGTGTCAGCGAGGGCTTCAAAGACACAGCTGGTGGCCTTCCACGCTGCGCGCTTTCAGGCATGGTACATGAAGATTTGGAAGGAGTAAGTTCTTTCTTCTCTCGTATGCACAATACTAGCGGCATTCTTGTTAACCTCTACTAGCGGCGCAAGGAGATTCGGTGGATGATATCCCTCACAAGTAACACTTTTGTCTGAGAAGAGAAAAATATCACGGTTTGTAAAACTTTGTATCGTCATGTATCGCACATCCCAACACTGACATAGCCGCATGTCCCCATACCCCATCATACCAGCGCAGTCTGAGCCTGCGTGAGCGTGAGAGGTCGCTTGAGCGCGTGGCTGTATTGAAATGGACGTAGCGTATGGTGTCGCAATGTTGATCTCGCATGCGGCGTGTATTTCGTAGGAGGCCAGCGTCGAAAACGACCCTTTAAATTGATCATCAGGTCGAATAGAAAGAGCAGCGGCTAATACCAATTGAACCCGTGTGCCGCCTCTACCACCAAGTGTCCCAAGCTCGATCTGATCCCAGCACCGTGCAGTCCCCCGCTCGATTTTTCTGTGGTCGACTGATACGTACGTGAAAGGCGTAAGTACTTAGGTGCAGGGCATTTCATAGTCGATTGGCTACCGTCGTGGCCTGCCCTGATACGAAATCATATACCTGATAACCAATAAGTCGTCGCAAGCAAACAACATTCCATTCACATCTCCTGTCATACTGCACTACAAATCCTGAATCCGACGATATTCGTACACACAGAGCCAAAAAAAGATCCTTTACTGCTGCGGGTCCACAATGTACGTCCAATTGGCCTCGTCACCTGTAGTATGAACATCTTGGAGGTCAATCTATCCACCAGGCGATATCATGAGAAACTCTTCGGGCACGTGGTGGATGTCAAAAGTTACTTGCCTTGTCGTAATTGTTGCCACCTGTAAGAGTCCAGACATATGCTGCGTCGATGGTTCCGATGCTTTATGGTGGGAAACCCAGGGTTAGGTCATGAAGACTGAAAACGAAAACTCAGATGTACCGAAATACTCCATCCTCGCCCTCGACGGGGATAATGCGCCACGGGGTGAGGTTGCCACCTACGAGGTTGGCGCCCTATAAAGCGAGTTTTAATTAGTCACGCACGCTTTGAACTTTGACTGTATAACATACCACAATTTGCTGGGTGACGTACGCATAATTGGACTTTACGCTACCGTTCTGGAATGAGTATATCCCAGCGGAGCCAGCGAGGGCGGGAAGCCACTATTAAACCGGTGAGCAACCATCCGATTTTGGTACAAATGCAAGCAATGAGAACCTACGCTCTGGTTCCTGGAGTCGTTGTTCAGTTTGTAACCGCCAATAGGCCCACCCGGAGTAGCATCGAGGAGGTCGACAGCTTGATTCGAATACTTCTGGTTGATGAGCTTGTACCACACGCCTGGTGTGAATGGTATGAAAGACATTGTGAATATAGGATAGAACACTAATCGGCTGAATGTGCTGGCTCATATTCAACCAGCGCACCTTGTATTTATACGTTTTCAAACAACACCCAAAAGCGTCATGATTTGAACCCCTTGGATTGGAGAACCAATTAACGCAGCTCCGCGGTCTGCGATAATATTATAAAGCGTTCGGAGTCTGTGTGCAGCACAATGGCGTTCTAGAACTCACAAGTAACATTAATTGGGTGCTTCTTTCCGCTCCTGGCAGTAGATTTCGGCAACATGATGTGCCTCCCCAGAAGTTAGAAGGCACCCACAGAGCCGCATCGCGCCCCATAAACCAACGTTGACACGTCCGTTACTCGTTCCAGAAATCCAACATTCGATTTTCCTTCTTGCAATAATGATCAAAACATTGTTGGACAGCAATATATGACTCACGTGGAGATGGTGTTCCCGGCCGGAATCCTTGTTCTCCGCTCACCGCCTAGAGTTGAATTTAGTTAATAGAAAGAACAGTTAAAATTTACCTGTTACGCCCAATACTTTAATTAGAACATTCGAAACATGATCATCAGACGTGACAGAATGCTCTCAGTGGCGTAACAGCTGACATGATAAGATCGCTGATAAGATCTCCGCTAGTGCTGATTTGGGAGCTGCTAGTGCGATTCGTGATCAAGGTTATCATTTCCTCAGGTCCCCGCTGGTCCCGTGGTGGCATGGGGGGTTCTGATTCCTCCCATCATGATACTATCACCCTCCGAGCACCGGGCGGGTTCCCACCTACCACCGCGTGTCAATCAACAATCCGAATAAAACTTGTCAAAGTCTGACTCACTGGGGTTTCTCTGCCAAGAACAGTTCGTGCAAGGACGCACAGATTTGGAAGTCTGGTGTACTTATTCGCGTCTGCTTGGTTGAGGCACTGCTTAGAAGGATGCTCGTTCTCTTGGAACATCAGATATCCCTAAACCTGATCCCACGCAGGCATCCCCATGAGACGATTTCTCTAATGATGCTTCGGCTTGGTTGTGCTTCTGGTCAGATATTACTACAAACACTTCGTCTCGTAACCAACCGTTTTTGATTGTCCAATTGTGGACACAGAATTCTCCGTCGACCAAAACGTCTGGTGAACGTTTGAACATCCATTGGTCACGCATGGCTTAGTCAGTTCGGACATCGCCGTTATCTCGCAGCAGTGCACGGCGCATGCCGCCTGTAGTCCGTATCGGACAGCGACGACGATTCGTTTTACGTCCCATTCTCAAGTGTTCGCGTCCCTTGCGACTTCACATACGAGGCTGAATCTGAAACCGAAGATACAGGCGCGGCCAGTGATGTAGGCTCGCGTCATGATGAGCTCGAATCTGATCCAGCACATCCTTTGAAGGATAATCAATGCATGCGTTTCCTTCGCGATCGACTTGGGCCTGCTGTCGCTGAAAAGGTCGCCGACGTTCTGGACTACATGGAGAAGGTTGGGCCTCAGCCTACCGCTCCTTCTTGATTTGTTAAGCTGGGGCTCACCGGAGTGTATTGCTCGTCCGAGAATCCGCTATGAATGGACAGTGCTGATCGTCAGTGAGGAGCTCCCTTCCATAGTGGCAAAGTGGCACCATCTCCCTCGTAATCCTGGCAGCCACTAGCACCATTCAATAAGTGGCCAATTGGTGCTAGATGTAAGCCCTACACCCTTACTATGTCATCCATAGTATTCCTTACGACGTCACCCATATTCCTTTCACCCATTTCTCATGATGTCACCCTCTCTCTCTGACACTATATATATGAGGACCTGTAGCAGTACAGTTATTCTTTCCTTCCGCACCTCTGCTCATCCCAATACTATGCTCGTACACGTTCTCCTTCCGTGTGAGTGCCCCCCTTAGTGTAGTCTGTTGTCAGACGGACTTCCACTTTTTTTTGAATGTACCTTGAGCATATACACCATGGTGGTCAGACGCAGCCAAACGTGGGCTGCAGCTTCTGCCCCCATCAATATCAACATTAACATCAATACCGACACTGCCACCACTGCCA
>JBBPUD010000540.1:0-16210 GCA_038094475.1 Phylloporus aff. rhodophaeus
TAGTCTAATCTAAACTGAGTTTCAACTCTAAATTGTTGATCATTCAACAATCAACAAAACCATGTGACCTGTATGACTCATTATGAGTCATGTCTAGTCACAGTGACTCAAGGTGTGTCACTATGACTCATATCGAGTCATAATGAGTCTTGATGAGTCATGCATTCATGTAGAACGCATTATCTAATCTGTGACCGTTAATCATGATCAATAGAAGTCAATACCTTATGTCAGACTTCCTAAATAGTCAAATAGACTATTGATTGATCATTACTGAATGAACGCTTTATCTTATCGATACAAGCTGTTCTTTCAATACCCCTGCCTCCCTTGTCGTGGTGGTAGCGGATATAAGGTGTCTCGTCAACATGGTGGTGGTAATGGCAGGTGCACATACCTACGTTGCCCTCACCCTGTCGTTTATGCAGCGGTGAGCATGTGCTGATGCTGTGCCACCTTCATCGTTGTTGCGCCACCCTCGCCTTGTGGTGCCTCTCCCCCGCATTCATTGACGTTGCAGTGTTGGTAGTGGGTGTGCAGTTGCGCTGCCCTCACCCTCCATGTCATTGCCGTCTAAGGGTGGTGTGTCGTTGTGAGGTGCTTGGTATGCTGTTGTGTTGCCTCGCTGTCCTTGTTAACGTGCAGTAAACTTTTGTACCCACCCTATTGTTGCCGTTGTCGGCGTTGTGGGTGGTGCGCCATTGTGCTCCATCAGCCTCCATCAGTGATACGCTGTTTGGCCCCATTGGTTACCCTCTTTGTTGTGGTGTGGGCATGCACCAGCCTCATTGTCATGGCCCCACAAAGGTGTCACCATTATAGTCATGGCTATGGCAAGGGGATGCATTTGCGGTTGTGGTCACTGTTGAAGTGGTGATGGGGGCATGCAGCAGATACGTTCTGGGTGACTCGTCAATGTGATGGTAATAGCAGTGGGCATAAGTACCTGCATTACCATCACCACCCTTGCCCTCACTGTGGCATCTCTGTAGCAGTGGGCATGCCCTGATGCTGCCGCTACTCTCTTCATCACAACAGTGGGTGTGTGTTAGCCTCATCATAGCTGTAGGAGGGTCTGCCCTATTTGTTGTCATCACCGTGGGAATGCATAGGTGTTGCCCTACCCTCCCCACCGTTGAAGTGGTGCTAGGCATGCGATTGCATCCTTGTCCCCTTGTAGTAGCTTGTGGTACTAGGAGGGGTAAGGTTTGAACTTTGTGTGCATGCGACTAACAAGTCACGTGCACACAAGTTCTGAAGTCACGTGACCACCCCTACAAGTTCTATCAAGTTCTGTCAAGTTCCGTCGACGTTTCTTGCCTTTCAACCATGAAGAGCACAAAGAGCACATGGGGCCACTGCAGTGAGGCATGTGTCCACGATGACAACGAGTGCATGTACAACACAAGTGTGTCTCCCACCATAGCTGTGACAATGAGGTAAGAGTGACATGTCTGTGGGACCACAACGATGAGGCTAGTGTGTGCCCCCCACTACAACGAAGCAGGTGATGGTGGCTTCACCACACACCCACACCACAGGATGATGCAGTGAGAGGGCAAGGCAGGTACATGCCTCTGCTACTACCACCGCCACACTGAGGAGGCATGCAGGGCATATCCGCTACAGCAACGAGGGAGGTAGAGCACGAACAATGATAATAGTGGCATGAGCATACCCTATAATGAAACTGATGGTGAGCAGGCCCTGCTACATCCACTGTACACACCAGTGCCTTCTTGCCCATCACAATTTGCCAGTCATGTGTTAGGTCGCCAGTGAGGAGGATCCATGCACAGGCCCTGCCAAAGTGCACTGCACAGGAAGGT
Organism: Phylloporus aff. rhodophaeus; assembly: GCA_038094475.1. Taxonomy (NCBI): domain Eukaryota; kingdom Fungi; phylum Basidiomycota; class Agaricomycetes; order Boletales; family Boletaceae; genus Phylloporus; species Phylloporus aff. rhodophaeus. The sequence goes on from JBBPUD010000540.1 coordinate 1,830, forward strand.
GGCACACAGGTACATGCTCCATTGCCATCACCACCGTATTGACGAGATGGAAAGACATGCCAGGGTGACCCCCTATGACGACGAGAGGAGCAAGCACGATGTGATCTTACAGTATGGCTGCTGACGTGTATACTACTTGTTCGATACTTGGCATGTACTTATCAGACATAATACATACTTATTGTTGCTTGGATAAGTGGGAAGTAAGCAGAATAAGTAGTGAGCAAGTGGGTATCCAGTAATGGAATCTACTTGTACAAGTAGAATTTCACTTATTTGGGGTTTGACTTAAATCCACTTATTTAGTCTATAAGTTAATATAAGTGGTACTCTAATTTGCTGATGTTCATCATTGTCTCTGTGGTGGGAGGTGTGTGGTTGTGCCATCTTGCCCTCTCCATTGTTGCCATGGTAATGGATACATCATTGTGTTCCATTTGTCTCCCTTGTCGTCCTCGCCATCGTGGCTGTTGCATTGTGGCCATTGCATCATCCACCCTTGCATGTTGTCGTTGTGGTTTGCACAGAATGCATCAGTCCATCCTGTCTTCCTCATGGAAGTAATGATGGGCATACCTAGCACTCCCTTTCCCTTTCCCTTTCCCTTTCCCTTTCCCTTTCCCTTCCCCTCATCCTTGCCCTGCCATCGTGGTGATGGTGGTGGTGGTGCAGTAGTCTGTGGGCTATGGTTCATCAATGCACTGCCCTTGTTGTTGTGGAAGTGATAATGGGTGTACCTGGCATTCCCATGCCCATGCCCTCACTTCATCATTGCCTTGGTGGTGGTGTGTAGTGCATCAGCTATGGCCTGTCAACGTGTCGCCCCCATCATTGTGGAAGTGACCATGGGCATACCTGATGCACTCCCTTGCTCTTGCCCTTGCCCTTGCCCTCGCCTCAGTGGTGGTATGGTAGTGCGTTGGCTATGGTTTGTTAATGTGCCACAATTGTTGTCGCAAAATTGATGATAGGCATACCTGATGCACTCCCTTGTCCTTGCCATCGTCTCAGCAATGGTGTGGTAGTGTGTTGGCTATGGTTTGTTAATGCACCACAATTGTCATTGTGAAAGTAATGATAGGCATACCTGATGCACTCGCTCACCCTTGCCATCATCTTGGCAATGGTGTGGTAGTCCATGGGTTATGGTTTGTCAATACACTGCCCTCATTGTCGTGGAAGCAACAATGGGAGTACCTAGTACTCCTTTTCCCTCACCCTCGCTGATACACGAAGTGTACCAAGGCAAGGACAAAGGTTGAATGTTACTCGTTTGACAGAGGACGCTCACGAAGAGGTATGACAACGTCGTCAAAGAGTTTCTCAAGGGTTCGCTAAGTATGACACGAGAAGTACACTTGTATTGTGTAGATCAAGTATGAGTACATCAAGTGTCTGCTCTAGGTATTTATAGGATTGAGATGCGCAGCGTAGGAAGTTTGTAGAATGCTATGGAAGAAGGGAATACTAAGCCGGTGTGAGAGAACTGGACTGCAGAGAGAGGCTGTCCAAAACAAGATCAAGAGACATAGCACGATGAAATAGATACGAGGTGAAACAGGGACCCAAAAGTGGGAACCTGTGCGAAGTTATAGATCACTGGTTGAACAGTGACAAAGATGAATGATTAAAGACGATGAGAGAATGCTCATCACGTTCAGAAAGAATCATGGGAGCAGCGAAGAAAGAGATACGATGAGTGAGGAGTAAGATATGACGATGAAGAGAAAGAATTGTAACACTCGCCTTGTCATTGTCTTGTGGTGGTACCTAGCACTCCCTTTCCTTTGTCCTTGACTTATCATTGTCTTGTGATGCTGTGGTAGTGCATGGGCTATGGTTTGTCAACATGCCACCCTTGTTGTGGAAGCAATGATGGGTGTACCTGGCACTCCCTCACCCTCACTCTCACCTTATTATTGTTTTGGCTGTGGTGTGGCAGTTCGTGGGCTATGGTGTATCAACAAGCTGCCCCTGTCGTTGTGGAAGTTATGATAGACATACCTGTCACATTTCCTTGCCCTCACCTTGCTGCCACCATTACACCGAGCTCTTCTCTTTGCCAGGAATGCACCATTGGAATGCCCTAGCACATCGTTGTCACTGTCATGGACAATGGTTTGTCAATGCGCCACCCTTGTCGTCATGTAGGTGATAATGGGTGTACCTGTGTTACTTTCTTCCCCTCATCCTCCCCACCATCACACCCTGCTCTCCTTTTCATGAAGAATGAGCCGTTGTGTTGCCTTTACCCTTGCTGTCATTCAGGGTTGGGGCTGCCCTCACCTTTACTATTGTAATTGTTGTGAAGGTCTGTGCTTGTACAAGTAGCATATAGTAGGGACGAGCAGCAACTGGGTGTGAGTATGACTGGGGGCAAGACACCAAGCTAAGAGCACAACAAATTGAACATACCATGACATGTGATTAGTCATGTGATCTGGTGTGACAAATTTTGCTATGTCTGAGCCCAATAGCCATGCTCACCTGCCTGCTGGTGAACCAAATGTTTGTTGTCTGATGTGAATGTTCCAGATTTCATTTGTGCAAAGATGTTCGTAGGAGATGTGCTTGAACCCAAAATATTATTCAGCGGTGCTAAGGATGGAGCAGATACCACATTGTTAAATGGTGACTGTCCAAATGGTGAAAAGCTGGTAGGGTCTGTGACACACTGTTAGTAGACAGGTGGAACATCCTATTCTACTCACTGGTTTGCATCAATGTTACTCCTGTGTCGGGGAAAGCAGACATCAGTGTGAAACCACCAATAGTCCACCACCAATTCCAGTGGGCTGAGTCAAAATGGGACCAGGTGAAGTGAATCCAGTGGATCGTGAATTGATTATTTGGGGATTGCCAGGAAATCCAGTAACTTGGGGCTGCAAGAAAGGTGATAGTGTAGGTTAAGGCTGGGGTTGGAAAGATGATACAATAGAAGGGTGAGTTGCAACAAAGCCGTTGAACCCTGTTTGAGTAGGTACCAAGGGCTGTAATAGCCCTTGATTTGCAGGTATCAGCATGTATGGTCCTCATGGGCCACTCTGTGGAGGGGTTGGAAGAGTTCTAGCCTGTTGATTGTAGAGATGCTGGCCAAGAGAGGCAGGGGACAAGCCCATTCTGAGCCCAGCATTGTAGCTCAGTGGTAAAGAGACAACTGGAGGAGAGGTGACAGGAGGAGCAAACATAGAGGCAGGAGCCACAGGAGAGGAAGGGACAGCCCAGTTCATCTTGAGGTCACTAAGACGCACCAGCTGATCAAATATAATCAGCCCCTGTAGTCTTTGCGAGAGAAGAAGAAGCAAGAGGGAGGGGTGGAGGTACAAAGGGTACAGCAGCTGCTGGAGGTGCTGGAGGGACCGGTGTCGCCATCAGGGGCGTGATAGCTGGAGGAGTGGGGTTTGAAAGGGGAGGTTTTGAACCTGGCCAGTTTGTCCATGCATCATTGTCAAACCAGACATAGTCGCCATTGCTGAGCTTGACTGCTGTGAAGGCTGCATAGGTGATGCAGTGACCAGGCTGGCTGTACAAATGAGAGGTGAGCCAGAGTGTTTGATTTGCTCAGACGCACTCCCAATGGCATCCAGATCAACAGTAGATGGAGGTAGAGTCTTGCTAGACTGAGGCTGACCACGGCAATGTGCATTATTTTTCAAGATCCCGCCTGATCCTGTAAAGAGATTTGGGGCTGGGCTGAGAGGCTTCTTTTCATTCTCCTCCTCCTGGAGTTGTATTGCAAGTTCTTCATCATTGGTGAGATGGTCCAGAGTAAGAGTTTGGGGCTTAGCATACTTCTGTTGAATAACTTTATTGACACAAATAATGTCACCTTCCCGAAGACCAAGGGAATGCACAGTAGACTCCATGATATCTGGGAGCAGACCCTCATCAATTTTGTCCTTCTTGAACAAGTGTGCGTAGTGTGTATAGTCGTTGATGTCACAACCAGCAGACAAGAAGAATTTGAACCAGTCAGTTTGAGGGCCTTTCTTCTGTGTTTCCTGCTTCGTTCCGTCACACTTAAGTGCCAAAGGGCTGTGAAACCATTGAATGATATTGCCACCTAACAGTACAATGGCACCTACCTCGAGGTAGGATGCAGGCACAACGCCTTCATTGCCCTGGGTATTCCTACACTTTCACATCCTTTTCCTTCCTTCTCAATGATGTTTAATCACTCCCCCTCTTGGACTGAAAGCTCGTCAGGGCCAGTACCCTCAAAGTTGTATAACACGGCTGCCAGTTTACCTTCCTGTTGGTAACCAGCAAGGCCTTCCTCTTCTGCATCATCCTCCTCTGAGGCCTCCCAGGGTGGTATTATCTCCAGAGACTCTTCCGTGAACCTTACTGACATGTCATTCTTCTTCAATGAACTACTGGTTTTGACAGAACCTGGTAGAGGGGTAAGTAGAGTACTGGTAGCTTTGGATGCAGCCTGGGCACTAGATATGGCTAACCATTTGGAATCATCCAGCTTGGTCAGGATTGTCTCTGCTATTTTCTCTTTACCCACATTGAAGTGCAACTTGGTTGGACTACGACCTCCCATGTTGATGAGAATGTGCTTGTGCCTTTCAATTGTGAAGTCTTCAACATTGGCAGTATCTCACTTTTGCACAGGCGTCTAGGAAAGGCAGAAATAGATAACAAATGTAGTAAAGAACAGAAACATACCTTGTCAGATTCACTCACAAAAAAGAGTGAACCATTTCCGATGCCAAGGATACCCTTGTCAACTTCAGAGACCACCCATGTCTTGATGTGGTTGATTTGTGCCTTGACAGGGGTTTGGGCAACATGATTTGCTGGGTCCACGTAAATGCTAGAAGGGCATGCCAGGAGGCTAGGCTAGAAAACCAACTAAGGGACAGTCATTGTTTACAGAAAAATGTACTGACCTGTGAAGGAATGGTTCGTGGCTGAGGTGGTACAATGGGTTTTGGCTTTGGCTCCAGCTCTGGTTGTGGCTTTGGGTCTGCTGCAGATACATCCTCCTTGCTAGACTTTGATGGAAATGAATGAGTATTTTTGGGTACATGGCAAAAACATATCTCTTTGATATAGTTCCTGGGAACAAACCTGGCCTTACCATCACCCTGACACTGGACAGAAAAACGATTTGGTCCTCATTGACTGCAATTTCATCTTCAGACTGTGGGTCATAGTCATAAGACGCTTTGAGGACACTAAATGGTTAGGAATAGAAAGCTACACTGTGTTTACCTAGGCTTTGTTGTATAGTCCCAAATATAGAAGGTATGAGCGAAATGCATGATAAGCTGGCATGATGACTTACCTATGGCATGCACTCTTGCTCCTGGAGCTTAGCAGCTCTTTCACAGGTACACAACCTTGTCTTGAGCCTTCTACTCACTAATTTAAGAGGTATATACAATGTTCAAGTCGTCCAAAATGGTCCATTGTGCCTGTTCGATTCCAGTAAGCCATGGCTGCCTGGTTGTTATTCTAGCACACCCCTTGAGTTGTCCCTGTCAATGTGGTGGGTTTGAGTAGCCAATTGGCCATCTGGACATTGAAGGTGTGTGCACCATGGTTTGCTCGTAGCATTTGCACTGACCCATCTTGACTTCAGCTGGCGATCATGTTTTGAAGCAGACTGGGTCATTGCATACACCACTCATTGCATGCAGCATGACCTTCCATCAAATCCATTGCCATTGCCATCATTTTGACAGTCACACCTACCACTCCATATGGTGATAAAGGGGCACAGGGCTAGCAACAGTGCAATGCCAGCATATCCATCACCACCCCATGGAGGCAATGCAACAGTGGAAGTATTGGTGAACCAACCACCACGTGATGACAATGGCGGTAGCAGGGCCAGTGCAACAGCATGCCAACTACCATGACAAGGAGGGGAGGACAGCACAATGATGGCAGACCACTATATGACAACAAGTGTACTGACACACCAACCACCACACAAAGACAACAAGGGCAGGAGCACAACAGCAGGTTGACCACTACACCATGACAACAATGAAGTCAGGGGCAGCAAAACAACACACCAATGACCACACAACAATGATAGGTGTATTGGCATGTTGACTACCACACAAAGAGGGCCAGGACAGGGCTAGTGCAATGGTGTGCTGACTACCATGACAAGGATGGGGGCAGTGCAACGTTGTACCAACCATCACATGACAATGATAACAGGCAGCATGCCTGTGTGCTAGCCACTGTAAGATAACAGCACAACGGCATAGCAGGATGACAACAAGAGCGGATATGGTGTGATGATGTGCCTCCTGCCACTGCACCAGGACAGAGACAAGCCTGTTAGCAACAGGCACCCTGGTATATACCTTCCCTGGGTGTGGGTGCAGGTATATCTGCAGGTATGGGTACTGGCACTGCCACCGATGCACCTGTCCAGTTGCCTATTCTTGACATGCTTCCCTTTCTATACACTAGACACATTCTTGTCACTCTAACTGTTCTATAAATACATTTGTTGACTCATACACATGTTGATAATGAACATATGCATTCAAATACTTGAAGTGTAAATTCCTGCCAAGACATTGGCCATACGTCCAATCAACAATAAATAAGTACCAATACCATGAAATGCTGGATTAATCAGAATCTTCAGAATCACTTTCAATACAAAATGCCCTTCCAGTGCTCACTCCAGCCTTCTCACACATCAACTCTTCTGTAGTCTCTCCTCTGGTCACAGTATACTTGAGCACCAACCAAGTGATCTTCTCCCAGTGCTTAGGTTTGAGCTGGTCACCAGCTCTCATTACCTCACCAGCTGCAAATCCCCAGAGCCTCTTTGAGAACTTCCTTGACTTCTTTGGAGGAAGAACAAAGTCACCGGTACTCCAAAACTTCAGAGCTCTCTCAACCTAGAAAATGAACAATGCAGTTATAAAATTTACAAAAGATAACTTACTGCAATGGTACACAGAGTGAGTATAGCTACAGGGTTTATCTTCACCTTTACTTGAGAGGGAACCTGAGAGATAGTGTCAAGAACATATGAGAATATCTTCAAAATGCATGGACGATAGAATGCGCTAGTTTTTTTCTATTGTTGCCAGTAAATATGTATAAGCATGGCATAAATAGGAGTATGGGCATACCAGAGTCCCAGTTCCATCAACTGTAACACTCTCCCACATGTATGAAAAAACTGCTGGAGAAATGATAGTCTTCTTCTTGGTGCGATGATTCACTGTATACTTGTTGGGGGGCATGGCCCATGCAACATACTCCACTCGCCCTTCAGGTGTGCTCAGTTCCTCATATACAAAGAAGAAATGTTCAATGGCCAACAAAGCACGTTGGGTGATTTTAGTATGCCATTCACAGGCACGTTGTTTAAACTTTGACAGAATCAAATCTAGTCAGCATCATAAAAAGATGTATGCACAATTGCAAAGACAGGTTTGCCTTTCATAGAAACTACATGGTCAACTGCTATCAACTGGTCCCATTTTTTTTGTACAATAGCAACATGGTCGGGGTGCATGAGGTCCCATGGGTCACTGACCTGGCTCAGATAAATGTACCAGTGAGAGAGTGCAAATTCATGGAAGGTTCTTTGTAATCTGGGATATCCATGTAAATCTGTGGTACAGTACTTCGGTGCCTTGTTGCATGTGTGCTTGTGAGGAACATCTTGATTTTCATCTTCTCTATTGTTGGTTTCTGCTTCAATCCCCTCCATCTCTTCAGGAACAGTGGCCCGACCTTGTTGTTGGCCATTCCTCAAAACAACAGGCTGTGAAACTTTTGTGAGTTTGACCACATATGTCACCACATTGATGTACTTCTAGATATCGCATAGTCATTATTATTAAATAGCAATTGGTTAGATATACTTATGGTGGATACACTGGAGGCACCTTTTGTTGAGTCAGCCTGGTCAGCCAGCATGGTGCAGTACATGGTCTCATTCGCCTCACTATCTGAGGTGTTTTCTCTCAGTGCGGAAGAACTGGAAGCAGATACCTAGATGCATAAATCAGTGCCTGCATGTGTTGCACCTATTCAACCCACTCACCTCATTACGCAAAGTCTTCATTCTCGAGGTAGATGGGCAGGAAGCAATTGCCTAGAAAGCATAAATTAGTGTAAGCCATGTGGATGGTGTATAGTTCCACTTGCCTTGTTAGGATGCAAGGCATTGGTTCTTGATGTGAATGTGTGGGAAGTAGTTTCCTGGAAATGATTGATCAGTAGGCCAATAGCACATTATCCATACTGAGTACATACACTGGTTTGACCCAAGACACCTGCCCTGGAGGAGGGATTGCAAATAGCAAGACCTGGGGGTATGGTTGCCTGGCCACTATCTTCTTGATTATTGCCAGAGAAGTGTACCTTTGGAGCACAATAAAACGTTAGTATGGAAAATGAACTGTAAGATACAGGATACTCACATTTGAATGGAGGGGGTTTCCCAAAGTAGAGCTAGGCCTGGCAGAGGGTGCCAGGATATGTGTGGATGCATCTGGGTTGGAATTCATCGTGCTAGGTCTGGGGGTGGCTTGATTTCATTTAGTGCCCCTGCTAACCACACCGTTGGTCCTCTCATTGTACCCTCCCACATTCTTTGTTGAGGTGGGATAAGGGAGTTGTGTCGAGTGATTAGAAAATAATGTCAGATTTTCTGTGCAACTTATAATAATGACTTACATTTGCATGAAATGACAATGTTGAAGTTGGCTTGTGAGTGACTGCAGCAGCTGACCCAGAGGCTGCTTTGCTAACCATGGCATCACTCCCACTCCTCTTCTTTGTCGAAGTAAATCCCCAGGTGTTGACTCTGGTGTGTAAGTTAGCATACTAGAACTCAATTCATAAAAGGTATCACGTTTTCACTGTTACTGTTGTCGTCACTGTTACTGTTGTCATCACTGTTATCACTGCCCTCACTGTTGTCACTGTTGTCACTATTGCTGCTATCCTCCTTCTCCTTCTCTTTCTCCTCCTTCTTGTCCTCCTTGGTGCCCAGGTTGTCCAAGTAATGCATGATCTTGCCATCATTTGAGTGTTTTCCTTGTGTAATCATGGCTTTGGCCTGAAACGAAGATGAGAATGCCAAGAGATCATTGTAACCTGAGCCAGGAAAACACTGGGGCAAGTGGGATGTCTGAACGAGTGTTACCGGTTGATTCTCCTTGTGCTGAGCGGAAGGGGGGCCTAGATCTTCGTAGTCGCTATCGTTGAGACCACCATAGACAGTAGTATAGCCTAAGTAGTCAAGAAATCAGTTCGAAGTGATATAAGACCTTGAAACCTGTGTACCTTCCTCAGGTCTTGCAATCTCATTCTTTCAGGCTAGGACACAAGTTGAGTACTACATGGATTATCAGCGTGGAAAGGATTTACTTGTTTGGCTTGGACTTTGCATTCCACACTCCTCATTGGAGGCACCATGAAGTTTATCGTTCAGCCAGTTAGGCAGAAATACAGAAGGTGTTTGGGACTTTTGGGAACCACTGGAAGATGATGACCATGATGGTTTCTTCTTTGTAGGTCTGCAAGATATCATGGTGAGTGAGTTTCATTCCATTAATAAGTGCAATGGTGATGGAGAGCAGGAAAGTGCACAGATCTGATGAATTTCCATTTTCAGCATCCTTTCTCTTCTTGCTTTTACTGCCTCCAATCTTACCAATAACCATTTGCTCTGCAGCTTGTATTGCTCCCCTGCCATCTTCATTGCCCTCATTGTATTCAAGTTCTTGACTGTTTCAATCCTTCTCAGGTATGCTGCACATCAATCATATCGACTCCTTGATGATATACTCACCAGGTGCTTCCCAGCTCCATCATCCACCTTCCATCTCTTTGACACCTGCCTAGTTCCTTTTCCATCCCCTTCTTCATCTGTCTATTGTTTATCCTTGGCTGCTTGTTTCCATGCAGACCTCCTTTCTAGTGTGTGAGCTTATCTGCCATCTTTGCCTACATCTCATGTTTGGTTGTGTTGATTTGCCATGCTCCTAGCCTTGTGTTTGGTGTATTGCCCTGCCTTATTCCTGGCCTTGTCCTTGGCATATTGCTTGGCCCTGTGATTAACTACATATCTTGCATCTTCAGTATGTTCTGTGTTGTTTGTGAAGCTTTGTGTCTGATCAGAGGAATGTATTGTTCTTGTGTTTGTGTCATCTGTCCTGCCTTGTGTACAATCAGCTGTCTCATTGCCTATCAAAGTTGTCATTACTGTTTGCAGTCATTGTTAGAAAATGTAAGTACCATTGTGTTGTGCCACCTTGTTTAAAGCAGTGATGATGGGATGGATCATTGTTGAGGGGGATTCCTGTTGAACCTGCTTTGGAGCAATGGGATAGGCTGGTGCATGTGCTATCATCTTGTGCTTTTCTTGCTTGAGAATTAACTCTTTCTCCAGTGCTTTTATTTTGTCTGTTGCTACTGTGGTCTTCAGCTACTGAGACTCACTGTGTGACTGTGATTTCTGTGGTCTCTGTGGTTGGCTATGTGGTGTGTCCACGTCGACTAATCCTGGGTGGGCCTGCTTGTTGCTGGCACGTGTATGAACCATTCGAAGCTGAATGATCCAGGACCTCTTTGTGCTGTGGCTGTAGTAGTGCTAGCTGTGGTTAACAACTGTGGCTTCAAGTCCCACTGTCTATGTATAGGACCAAACAATGTGCATGCAAACAACAAAGCCTGACAGCCATGATGCTTCTGTACTTGGATCAATAATGATTAATTGGTTAGATCTACTACTCAAATAAAAATGGCCTTGACATTCAAACCTAAGCAATATGTGTGTGCAAATCCTATTGCACCATCTTGTGGAAAGGTATTTGTGAATCTTGCAAGGTTTTCTGAGCACAAGAGAACCATTCATGTCTCTGTACCTCAGGCAACAAGACATGCTCATACTCAAGGTGGTAATCCACCAAATAGATCTTACTATATATTCCATCCAATTTTGAATGGTAAGTCTTAAACTTTAAAGTTGAAAGCCATTCACATTCATGTTACATAGGCACCTGCTATGACATTAAAGGCAATGAACTACCAGAAGGGACCCCCCCTTCAAATCTTAACAATGAAAAGCAAAATTCCTGGCATCCATTTTCTGGACAGGCTGAATTTTAGCTTGCAAATTTTCTCTTTGCCAGAAATAAAATGCCTGGTGGTCAGATAGATGAACTTATGCAAATCCTAGCTCATCTTAACAAGGATAATCAAGCTAATGGGTCTCCTTTTGCTTCAGCTAGATATCTTTATCAAAAAATTGATGCAATTGAGAACTCCAAAATATGGCAGTCATATTCATTTTCCTATGCTAGTGAGGATAATGTGGATGATGAAGAGCTTCCTCCATGGAAACAGGCCACATATCAGCTAGTGATTCGGAATGCAAAGGCACTTCTTCAAGAACAGCTTGCCTGTCCAAAGTTGAAAGACCATACAGACTATTGTCCATGGCTGGTATATGGGGATAATGGAGGCTGTATATGGACTGACTTTATGTCAGGAAATTGGGCTTGGGAACAATGTGTGGGTATTTTATATGAGTAAAAGCTTCAACTATTGATAATTATTTAGAATTCTCTTTCAGAGAATGCAAACAATCAGGGTGCTATGTTTGTTCCTGTGATCCTAGGGAGTGACAAAACTACTGTCTCTGTTGCCACAGGCAATATTGAATATTGGCCACTTCATATTTCAGCTGGAAATATTCACAATAGTGCAAGACATAGTCATAAATTAGGTATTAGCTTGTTAGGATTTCTGGCCATTCCAAAAAGTATGTGTCAATATATTTCTAAACTCTCATTGATAATAGTACTAATTAATCCTAGCTGACCAGGAATTTCAAAATCATCAAGAATTTCATGACTTTAAGTGTCATTTATTCCATGCCTCTTTACAAGCAGCCATGCAACCCTTCCATGATGTCATGACAGTACCTAAAGTTACACTTTGTGGTGATGGTCATTATAGAAAAGCAATATATGGTATAGGTCCATATATTGCTGACTATCCTGAACAAGTTCTTTTGTTCAAGGATGGTGTCCAAAGCAAGTATTTTTATTTCTCATGTTTTTGTTGTAACATTTGTTTAAAGATGTAATGCTCATTGAAAAAATTTGGATGAACCACCTTTTATTCCTAGAAATCATACACATACAGTACAAGGCTTGTGATGAAACACCTAGATTCCACTACATTATGGAAAGATTATGGAATTGTTAATGGTATTCTGGTGAGTTTATGGCATAACTATAGCATAGAATGCCATATTTATCCAAGAAATGTTTAGCCTTTCACAGCTAGTTTTCCAAGAGCAGATATTCATGAGCTACTTGCTTCTGATATTCTTCATCAAATCATCAAAGGAACCTTCAAAGATCATCTTGTTCAATGGATAGAGACTTACATCAAACAGCACTATCCCAACTATAAATACATTTTAGCTGATATTGATTGTCAGTATAAGCTACTTTCTGCTTTCTATGTATTATTTCTAATAATCTGTAGAATTGCAGCTGTTCCACCTTTTTCTGGTCTTAGACAATTTCCACAAGGTCGTGGCTTTAAGCAATGGACTGGAAATGATTCCAAAGCTCTAATGAAGGTTAGTCATATATAATTGCATCTAATTGAAAGTAAAATATATTTATCTTAATTACTAGTGTTACTTGCCAGCAATTATTAATTATATACCTAATCAAATGGTACAAGCTATTGCTGCCTTCATAGAGTTTTGTTATATTGTTCGTCAATACTCTCTTGATGAGCAAGATCTTAGAGCACTAAACAGTGCTTTACAAAAATTTGAAGCTCATCGAAGCATCTTTCAGACCTTATGAGTTCATCCTGCAGGAATATCAATTCCTCATATTCATGCTCTCCAGCACTATGAACAGCTTATCCATGCTTTTGGTACTCCTAATTCATCTATCACTGAATCAAAGCATATTACTGCTGTGAAAAAACCTTACAGGCATACAAATCAAAATGATGCTTTATATCAAATTTTGGTTATTAACTAATGACTTGATGATCTTATAGCCTTTAAAAATACACATATTAGAAATGATAAGTAATGCTAGTACTTCATAATATTGACAGTACCAATGATTGTAATTAAGTAGATAAACAAAATAGAGAACATCATTCTGAGGCAGAGGATGAACTTTATGATGAGGTGGAATATAGAGATGACAGTAATGTTGGTAAGGCTAAGGGAGTTTAAGAGGAAAATATAGAAGCTTGGGTTGAGCTAGCCAAAGTTCTTAGTATGTTTTTTTATACTTCTTCTTTTAAATTGATAACTAACTTTAGCCATAATAGACCCAAGAAGGCAACAAACTTTCAAACAAATGGGAAAACAAGTATTTTGCCCAGAGCTTCCTGAGCTTGTGGCATGCTTTGTTTATGAAATCCATCACCCTGATAATGACATTCCTGATTCTTATCCTTCAATAACCATACAAGGGTATTCCTATATCTCTACTACTTCCACATTTTATGTCCCTTCTGAACATAGTGGTATAGGAGGATTTCATAGACAGCATATTTATGCATCTCCAAGTTGGAGAAAATCAGGTGCTGCAAGATTTGACTGTGTTTTCATTGAAAAAGACCCTAATCTTCCAGAGATTCATGGCTTGTATATTGCTCAAGTTCTCTTGTTTTTTTTTTTTTTTCTTTTAAATGGCAAGGGCTTCAGTACTCTTGCACTTTAGTGTGTTATTGGTGATCATCCATGCTCTAAAACTAATATGTGGATGGTAGAGCCAGAGTTTGATTCTAATCATCAACGTTTAGTTTCTGTTATTTCTATAGATACTATTTTATGTCCTGCTCATCTGATCCCTGTCTATGGAAATGATCCTATTCCCAGAGATTTTAAACATACTCTATGCATTTTCTGCCTACTATGTTAACAAGTTCTCTGATTATCATGCATTCAAACTAGCTTGCTAGCTTGGATAGTTGTACCATAATACATTATCTCTAACTACAATTCTGTCAATGATAGGTTGTATCATTAATTCAAGTTACATAGTCACAAATACCTGCTACTAAGCCACTACCAGTCCAGTAAGAACATGCAAGCAAGGATTAACATGCCACCAAATGGTTAGCATATGATTGTCATGTGATGGTTGGTGCAATGTTGCACTGCCCCCATCCTTGTCATGGTAGTCAGCACACCGTCACACTAGCCCTGTCCTGGCCCTCTTTGTGTGGTAGTCAGCATGCCAATACACCTATCATTGTTGTGTGGTCATTGGTGCGTTGTTTTGCTGCCCCTGACTTCATTGTTGTCATGGTGTAGTGGTCAACCTGCTGTTGTGCTCCTGCCCTTGTTGTCTTTGTGTGGTGGTTGGTGTGTCAGTACACTTGTT
>JBBPUD010000541.1:0-16107 GCA_038094475.1 Phylloporus aff. rhodophaeus
CGCTCCATGATTTTTTTGGTACATTCTAGATACATGTAGAATACTTCAATAGCATTATGTAGCACAGGGAATCACAAATTGGAATGAACCCTTGACTATATCAATCCATGCTTCTAGATACTAGGGGTTAGGGTTAGGAGGCAAGCACTGCGAGCGAAGCGAGCAGTGCGAGTGTGGTGTGTGTGGATGGTGCTACCAAATAGGTGATAGGCTTGAGGGAATCCGCCCTCAAAGCCAGCCTATTTCGTCCGTAGACTCATCAGACCTATCATATGGTAGTAGAACAGATTATGTCCATACCCTTTATATAGCCGTTCAGGCAGGGCACGGACCATGTGCTGCGGATTATAAATGACCTAAGAATAGTAATCGATTACTCACCTGGCTTACGCGTCGGGCCGAGAGCACGTCATCGGGCGCCAGCGAACCGGCCGATGGCTATTTACGTGATAAGTCATGACAACACCTTACCTAGGAGACTACTTATCCATATCATGGACCCATGATGCCATTTCGGAGGTCGTTTCCAAAGGTACTCGGCATCTTACCAAGGTAACAGCCCTTCTGGTACAATATAGGGTGATCTGGCATTTGGCTGAAAGAGTTGGTACCTTTGGGAGTTGCAAAGGGACTAGGAGCTCGAGATGGTTGAAGCAGCGTTTCCAGCCAGAAAGTGCGCGCCATAGGCAGACCTGCACTCGTTCAGCATGCCGAGGAGCTCCATCTTGCACATCTTCAACAACCACATGCAGGTCGGTTGTGGCAAAACATTCACCCTTTTTGCTACTGCTAAACCATGTTCAAAGGTCGCAAAGACACTTATCAGTCGTATTCTTCGTTCGCAGCAGCGCATAGACCGGCATCACAATATGAATCTCTGCTTGTTTCAGCTTCAAAGCTGCATTCACGAGCTGTTAAAGCGTATGAAAAGTGCGAACCCTTGGAACTCTCTCTGGTGAGGCATTATCCTGCTGATTTGCTGCTAATACTGAGCAGTGTTTTGCTTTGAGACCTCTCTCGGCGCATATATGCAGTATCTTGCAGTAGAACAGCGGGGTAAACTACCGGATGTGTTTGCTGCCAGGGGACTGCATGAACGGTCAATCGCTGAAGCCGCCAAAACGCCGTTTTACTGGCGAAGAGAATGTAGAACAAACCTTGCGTGCACTTTGGCTGGGGTGCATCGATTTTCTGGTATGTGAAGGGGTGAGTTCTGCGTTTCGTGCTCTCTCCCAGCTAATTCGTCTTCTTTTTGATCAGAGAATCCAGGGTGCAGATGATGATGACCCGGCGTGCATAATCAAACGTGCGGCAAGAAGTGCACCTGGTTCAGGTGAAGTATGGGCGCGATGCATTCGTCACTTGGTGTGCCATACTTGGTTTATGGCTCAGTTCGCGACTCATGGTTGCGTTTTAGGAGCGAAAAGCTGATGTTGACTCAGAGGACGCATCGATGGGTGATAGTGAATCGATATCTGGTATCTGTTTCTAATACTGGGTTCATTGATGGCTCTTCTGAGCACTGGAGCAGATGCGTATCAACGCGCACTTTCCACGAACCTCTTCACTAAGGCAAATGCGAAGGAGCCTGACCTCGATCCCGAGCAAATTGCACCTCTGGTTCTTGCCCATGCTGGTGCGGAGAAACGGGTGATCGAGGCCGGGAAAGGTGATGAGGATGCATTCAGTACATTGATCAAGGTTGCAGAAGACGGCCTTGTGATGGTGCGACAAGGTTGGTGCCATCGGTGCATAGGACTTCGGCTTTCTTAATGCGATTTGCTTTAGTTGCAAAGCCTGGTGACCAACAATTTAGACTGGAAAGTTTATCTCTGAGGTGGTAAGTTTTATCTCTCATCGCGTGTGCGGTTATTGACTCATGACTACGTAGTATCTGAGTCTTGCAGACACTGCAGATGCAGCTATTGCTCTCTGGGCATCTGCCGCCACGCATTACAAGTCTAGGGCGGAGCGCAGCGATTGTGTCGTTACGTTTATAGGGTATATTCATTAATAGTCAATAAGGGTGTACTTTTTTTTTGATTCTGTATACAGATGAATAGAATCTCCTCTTTAATAGGATTCTAATGGTGCCACAATCATAAAAATTGGTGGTGTGGTTGTTGAGATATAAACCAAGAAAGATCGCTGATTTCATTTCTCAGAATTACCCAATATGGAAATTGATTCCAGGGTTAGGGTTAAAAACTTCGGGTTAGGGTATTCAATATAGTAATCATGGACCTACAACACTCACACAAAAATTTCTTAATAAGGCAAAAATTCTTAATAAGGCAATTCACAACAGCTTGACTCATCATTAGTAAATACCATGTAATACCTCATTGTTACTACAACAGCACTTTCTTTTCTGCACCTTACTCCACTCTCTGGATATGCCAAGAGTGGGAAATTCTGTGATATCTCACAAAGTCCTTGGTAAATTGGAATCTATTGTTACCCTCGAAACATGGCCTTTGGTACTAAAAAATTCTTGCAATTATCGGAAATCCCGGAAGTAGTGCAAATTGCATACCATAAGTGTCCCTGGTTTATTTCTTTATTTCTGGTATATATTTCTTAAATTCATGTATTAAAAGAAGTCAATAACTATATACTGACCTCTTGAAGTATCATAGCTAAGTGGGGACATTTTTTATTAGTCCTCCAAGTTGAAAACACTAGTGGGTCGCTCTTACTACACCTTCCCAACACCTTACCCTTGCCGGAACTTCCCCTCCAACTACCGGAAGAACCGGAAGAAGGAGTTCCGGAGAAGAGTGGGCATCTCCGGTTCTTCCGGTGTTACCCAGCTCTATTATGTTCCTAGGCTTGGAAATATGAATTATTATATATATTCTTGTTATCATAGAAATTTCTGGTGATCCAAACACACATACAACTAATTGTATTGTTTTACCTTCCTGGCCGGATTTTTCCGGCTAGGGTTTCAAGCTCCGCATGAAAATGAAAGTTGGTCAGTTTTTTTTTTCAACCTCTTCACCACGTCCTTAGTGGAAGAAAATGATTCAATCCAAAGATGCCTACCCAGGAGGCCATGCATCTATGAGTTGATTTGTTTTTAATTCCTATTCCCCAGGTTCTCTCACCCGACCATCTATGGCATCTGTCTAGGTGGGGTTTAAGGCATCTGCTTTAAACCGGGCATGGAGAGGTGGTGTTCACTATACATTATGCTACACCTAGGGTATATATCCAAGGTGGAAGGAGGTGGCATCAGTCACTGACTGCATAATGGAACACTAGAGTTGTCTTCCCTGGCCTTGTACCTACCAGGTTCTCTCACCCAACCATCTGTGGCATCTGTCTAGGTGGGGTTTAAGGCATCTGCTTTAAACCAGGAATGGAGAGATGGTGTTCACTACACATTATGCTACACCTAGGGTATATATCCAAGGTGGAAGGAGGTGGCATCAGTCACTGACTGCATAATGGAACACTAGAGTTGTCTTCCCTGGCCTTGTATCTACCAGGTTCTCTCACCCAACCATCTGTAGCATCTGTCTAGGTGGGGATTAAGGCATCTGCTTTACAGCAGTTTTCATTTTGATGCAGAATCCAATGTTTTGAAAGTCACGCCTTGGTCAATGCTGGAACAGGACCCCAGTTTTGCCTTTGTCAGCACTGCACCACTTTTGCCATACACCAACCCACCATGCCTCTACACCTTGTGTCAACCAACACAAAGCTCAACATCCCTGTGCTTTTTGAAGATGGTCACACTGCAAAAGAGATTTGTGACATCCTAGGAGTGAAGAAAACTCTCATGTACAAGACACTCAGCTTCTACAGAAAATTTGGGGACCACCAGACGTCGCCACATCCTCAGCATTGCAGATATGGCATTCATACGCAATGTTATTGAATGCCACAACACCATTTACCTCGACAAGCTTCAGCACGAGATATGGGAGTAGTGCCAAGTGTATGCTACAGTCCCAACGCTTTACCATGCCCTGCAGGGCCTTGATCTCACTCGCAAAAGGGTTTCGTTTGCAGCTTCAGAGAGGAACGAAGAGTTACGTGCACGCTATATGAATCACATCGGAGCAGAGGCACCAAATGCAAGTATGCTAGTTTTTATAGATGAAGCCGCAAAAGACCGGCGCACTTCTTGTCGCCCATGTGGTCGATCACTCCGGGGGTAGCGCTGCTGTGGGCAGCGGCATTTTGTCCGTGGAGTTCGCTACTCCATCCTCCCTGCCATTACAATGGACGGTATCATCTCATATGATTGTTGCTACCATCAGATTCATCATTATTGGCCTCGTTACTATTACCAGGTGCAAGCACTTCGACATCCTTCATGTCAACAAGGATCTTCGTCACAGAGGTAGTGTCAGATATCTTCTTCACCATCTCCTCGTAATCCATGTCATTGTCAACGTTGATTGCTGTCGAAGTGTAACTCCGATATCTTCCAATACTTCCGATGTTTCCAGAATTCCCGCGCTTCCGACACTTCCGGAAGTTTCCCGCGCAGCCACTTATGATAGTCTTGAAGTGCTCTGCCTCAGGAAGACCGGAAACATCTAGTTTTCAATACTTACTCCATTTATACTAATTTGAACATTCTGGAGTTTTACATGACCACAACTCCGCCCATATTTTTAGCTTTTCTCTCACCTCAGTCGTGTTTCACACCGTGGGCAGTGACTGAGGTGAGACTCCAGCTGTTTCTTCATTGTAGTTCCAGCTAATGTACTGTAGTGGGCACACCTGCCCTTACTATAGGTGAATCAGTTGTGTTTCACACTGTGGGGAGTGATTGAGTGGGCACACCTGCCCTTACTATAGATTCAACAATCACATCACTTGTACGCTGGCTAAAATTAGTGTAGTTGAACATATTAGTGAAAATTGCACAACCTACCCTTTTGCCTTCAGTGGTATATACTTGAATGTGAACTGCTTTCTTGCTGAGACCTTGTATTGGTCTTAGTTGTGCTTGTCAAGAATACCTTGCAGAAATTTGAGATAGTTCGTGTCATTTGTTGAAAACTGCAGCTCCTTGATCTTGATGGATTTTTCTTCCTTTGGAGCTATAGCCTTGCCCTTAGCTGTCTTCTTCTTGAGGAGAGAGTAGACAGTAAGAGAAATGGCAAATGTTTGCACTGGTACTGTTTCTGAGTCACTGGGAGCAGGTGATGATGCCATGGTTCAAAATGAAGACTATGGGAATGTACACAAATAGGTAGCTACACATCTGGGGTCCTGTTCCAGCAATGACCAAGGCGTGACTTTTGAAAAATTGAATTCTGCATCAAAATGAAAACTGCTGTAATCTGGGCCAGTAGAGATGGTGTTCACTATACACTATGCTATACCTAGGGTATACATCCAAGATGGAAGGAGGTAACATCTGTCACTGACTGCATAATGGAACACTAGAATTGTCTTTCCTGGCCTTGTATATACTGGGTTCTCTTGCTCAACCATCTATGATGTGTTGTTCCAGGTCCAAAAATTTCCTGTGTTTCCTATGTTCCTGGACATTCCTGCACATCCAGTTCCAGAGTTTCCAGAGTATTCTGCATGCTTTCCAGTACTTCCAAGGCTTGGAGGTATCTCTGCCCATATTTAAACTTTTGCCTTACTTCATCTCACCTCAGTCTTATTCAGTCTTATTTCTCACAAATGGGAAGCTGACTGAGTGGGCAAATCTGCCCTTAGTTTATTGTTCTCAAAAGCTTTGTAATAGGTTAGGTTGGGTTAGGTTTGATTCAGTCTGGTTAGGTTTAGTGTCACAATTAGAGCAGCTGATTCAGGCAGTATGGAAGCATTGGGAAGTTGAGCATCAGCATCCCCCATCCACTGAGCGCCTATGCTGTCAGTCACCTTGGTGGAAGCAGGGCACTGACATGCCCTCATGTGTCATCATCCTAGGCTATTGATCCACCATTGAACCATCCTCATCATGGTAGCAGTGGTGGCACACTTTATGCTCCCTCAACTGCAGAGTTGTGTTGTGGTACTGTAGTATGCCATCCCAATTTCTTGCCTCACAGCCTTTGCTTGTGTGCTCCCCTTGGCTTCTAGAACATAATTATTGTGTGCTATGCATTGTGGCATTTTCTGGTGAGACGTTCCTATGATTAGAGTCTATCTAGTCACTTCTCCGACACATGCCCACCCTGTGCTGACAATTTTACCATATATACGACCACCCCACTGTGGGCCTGCCAATGAGATGTGGAAGAAGCAAGCAAGCCTGCTGCAGCTGTGGAGATGCATATGGGATCAAACAGACTGGCCTAGCAGTAAATGGAGCCAGATCAATCATGCTTTTCATGCATATTAGCAATAAGAAAAGAGATACACAAGTGGGCCATCCCATGATATGGTAAAATAATAAACAAGCATGCCCACTAGGACCTAACAATAAGATGCAAGAGATGGTCAGGCCCACAGGGAAAAACAAAAGGAGATTGTGAGTCATATTGGAAAATGTACACCTGCAGGACAGCCAGCTGCAGGTATCAGAGCATAAACCAACTGGCTTGATAGAAATGGGGAGGAGCCTCTGTGGATATCAGAGTATACACAAATGGGCCTGAGAAAAATGCAGAGTCAAGGATTCCCACCCATGGGCCAGGGTATCTGACAACCTGACATCTGAGGACAGACTGCTGCAGATATCAGACTAGAGACAAAAGGCCCCAATGAAAATGTGGAATTGAGGCTTGACACTCATGGGCCAAGGGTAGCAAAATTATTTGTTAGAACAGATCAGCCCATAGGTGGAATGGGTGCAGTGATATACTTACATATGTACAGGCCCCCTATCTAAGTAAGGCCAGCCAGAGATAACACAATGAGAACAGGCTCAAATATAGGTGGGCCTGCATGACCATACTGAAAACAGAGAGATTGTTGATCAGGCCCTGACAATGTAGACACCATACAAACTTAATAAATGGTCCGGCCAGGAATGACCAATTTACTTTCTGTTTTATCCTTTATCTACCTAACTCACCTTTTAAAGCTGACAGGCTATAGTTGGATGGGATATAACAGTTTAATTTTAGATCTTCCCTTCCTAGTTTACCCCATCCTCCACCCTTCTTCCAGTTCTTCTGTATGGAACCTTAAACCCCTGAAAATTCTGCATGATTCATAGGTCTTATTCTTACACTATAAATATAAATATAATCATCTAATTAAAAGGACTCTAGTGGTGCAACAATCATAAAAATTGGCAGTGTCATTGTTGAAATATAAATCAACCAAGATTGCTCATTTCATTTCCTAGATGGTGCACACACTGTAGCAGCACAACTCGGTGCACCTACTCCTACCATGATCATCCAATGATGCATAATAAGGGTGGTGCAACAACTGGTCCACCAGCATGCGACGACAAGGCAGGTGAGGGCTGTGCAGTGAACTTTGGCTCCAAATACTGGAACTACCGGAAGCATCAATTTGAGGGGAAACAGTAAACTAAAGGCACATGGTATTATTCAGGACCATATCTCTGATCCCCTTCTTGAAATATAACATAAAACAACTTTTGAAGCTCCTCATGACACACTTTTATACCTTCACCATTCTCGAAACTTGCCTAGAACTTAGGCTCCCAATACTGGCACTACCGGAAGCAATGATTCCAGGGAAGAGTAAACTGAAGGCAAATAGTTTTATTCAGCACCATATCTCGGATGCCCTTCTTTAAAAAAACATCACACTACTTTCAAATCTCTCCAAGAGACTCTTGTAAACCTCCACCATCCTCAAAGCTTGTCGCAGCATTCTACTCTTTCAGACAACTCTTTGCACGGTTGAGAATTTGACAATCATTCTGTAATCAAATGCTACACATGTGAGATTTTAACTGAGTGTCATTGCTGTATTTTTATTTTAATTTAATCAAAAAAACACCTGTAGATAAAATCATACATATCTGTTTTAAAGTTGCATGCACTGGATCCAAAGGAGGTTTTCATTTCCAGGTTATTGAACCCTCCATGAGCAGCAGCTACCATCACCTCCTCACCATGTTTCACTTGCTGTGATACAATTCTTCCTTTATTACTGTTTCACTGTTCATTCCAGGGAAATTGAAAGTGCCATCATTGAATGTGTCTTGTCTGTGATCTGGCTGCTGTTTACATCACAGGAATTGATCAGCATGTATGTGGGAAAGTTGATTGGTTATTAGGCATGCACATAGGGTCACAAGAGAATCCGGGTATAGGAAAGGGATATAATTTAAAGCAGCCAGATACACTATAATTAAACAACAAAAATTCTATGGTTTTTTCTGGAAAAAATCGCGCGGTCGATTAGACCTTTTTCACCGGGATTCAGGTTCCGAAGACTGCCGGTAATGCTGAATATTATTTTCTGCAAGTTCACACCTTTCCGGTTGTTCCGGTTGTTCCTGGGGTTCTACCGGCTGAGGTTGCCATCACGTGACCGGCTGGTTGTATTGTTTTACCTAATATTGTTTCACCTTTTGACCACAATCGCGTCGCGTCAACCCTCCTGCTTCAAGCATTCAATATTTCACCATGCAGTCTATTCTCGACCTTGTCCGATCGCAATCAACATATTGCACGCTTCAAATATACGATGTCGGTTTTGGAGCAGCAATTCTTTACTTGTTGAACGGTGGCACACGACCTCCAACACCCACCCCTGGCGATTTCGCCTATGACTTCGAGCACTCCACGATTGAAGTATTCGAAGACTACTCTTGGAGAAAGGTGACGATAGAAGACTTGAAATCTCGTGTCAGCAATCCGGTCGGCAATGGGTCAATCCCCAACTTTACGGACCGTGGCTTACCGTTTTGGAGCCTTGCTGATGAAGAAGAAGACGATCAGCATGGTTTTAAAACCGTCGAAGAAATCCTGCAAGTATTCAAGGCAATGTGCCCTCTTGGCAACGTGCACCTCTGTGAACTCCAAAGTAAGTAAAAAATAAATATATCGATACATAAAATTAAGGGTCTCTACAGAAAGAAAACGGGAAGATGTACCTGATGTCGAAGGGGATAGGGAAATGGAGGGTGAAGGAATGGAAGAGGAATCTCCGGGAGATCTAAGTAAGTCAGCATGCACATCAATACCTGACGCAGGCTGACCCTCATAACAGAACGTCCGCGTCTTGAAAAAGAAGTCCAGGATCTGATCCCGGGTTGCCAGAAGTCGCCGGTACATATTGGGTCGTTTGTGGACAAGATTGGAGACGAAGAAAACGCTTTGTGTGGCAAATGCATTATCCTGGAAGAAGAAGCAGCAAAATCACTAGAGGAAAATGACGTTTTACGTCGTGGGTGCAGTATGTTGGAGCATGAGGTGGACAAAATGCGAATGGAGGAGGACGTTTTGCGTCAAAAGCATAGCGTCATGGAGAAAGACTTGGCGAAGTTCCAAGAGGAAAAGGACGCTTGGTGTCGTATCCGGACCAGTATAGAAGTGGAGGAGAAGAAAACGCGAGACGAAAACGACACTTTGCATCAAAAGTGCCACATCATGGCGAAAGAAATGGCAGGATTGCAAGAGGAAAAGGCCGCTTGGTGTCGCATCCGGACCAGTATGGAACAAGAGAACAATAAGATGCAAGATGAGATCCGTTTTCAACAGGAAACCCTTGCTCGCATACGAAGTGAACGGCACGATGCCTGGAAGTCTCTTGCCGATGCCAAGGATCGTATACGATATCTCGAGGATATGAGGAAACCGAGGGATTGGAGGGATAAGAACTGGAGACATGATCACCCGTGGCTATCCTCTTCATCGAATCCGTCAGGGCAAGCCCAGCTGCAGCAGCCTGCAGCCTCAGCGTCCTCGTCTTCGTCTACAAAGCCGCCTCCGCAACACCAATATTTCCCACAGTCGCAGTCAATTCCACGTGGGCCATCCAGGTCAAATTCCCACTGGAAAGCACCCCGAAACACCCCAATTGCTGGGCCCTCGGTGCCATCCTCTTCCGCAAGAAATCCGGCGAGTGTTTCTCTCACTGAAAAATGCCTCACTAGCGGTGTTCCACGGGCACGTGGTAAGAAGAATATGGAAGAGAAGGTGGAGGAGGAAAAGGCCACCGAATGCAAGGGTGCAGATAACTGGAGCGACGATGATTTCTTTTCCGATCCGGAGTGGGCAATTCCGGACTGGTTGTGTGAGGAATACGGCGTCGTGCTCATCCGAACGGAAAGAAAATGGTTCTTCTACTGCGGTAAAGACCGAGAGCTTGCCCGGAACGCGTTCAAGAATAAAGAAAGTGCGCCAGTATCACGTGGGATCAAGTACGTCGGTCCAAAGGCGACACCGCTCTCACAAAATGGTCTCGATTTCCTTGTCCAGTCTGCTTCCGAACCGACGAACTGGAAGGCTTTGGGTTATGCTCGAGATTACAAGAGATGGTTAGAGACCGCGCTGGAAAAAGGACTCGACCTCACTGAACCTCTGATGAATTTCGTCAAGGAATGGAAGGACCCAGAGGCGAAAATTTCCGACAAATAATATGTTATCATGTGTAGTTAACGTGCGGAAGCATTATCCTAATTGGATCTATTTTCGCGCTCCTCTTGCGTGAGTATTTGACTCAGAAAATGAAGGGGACGACGAAATAGGAATATAGAGTAGCTATAACACATACAAGGTATTACCAAACTGTATGTGTATGTAACAGCGATGTCTTCTAAGGCTGTGATACCGAGTGATTGCCAACCAGTGCGGTATATATGCCGAGTATCTGGAATCAAGTAAGCTGGCAAGTTTACGCTGAGTAACCTAGTTTGATGGTGGCATTGTCTGGTGGTGGTATTGTCTGGCCACCAACTGGCACCTCCACATGCTGCAGGCTTGGTGGTATTTTTATATGCGAGACATACTTTGTGGTACTTTTGAGACTATATTTAAGCAATCGAGCTTGTTTTGACAACCTCTAACCATGGATACCTACACCTTAACCGAATTCAAAGCGCTCCACAAAACGATCTCAAAGTTCGTCGTTGATGGAGGCGAGGAGCTCGACCAGAAAACCAATGACTACCTGCAGGCAGGTTCATTTGGGATAAAATAATGTGCAGCTGATTTTTTTCTTACACACAGGAAGTTCGGCAGGCGATCACATATGTGACGGGAGAAATGACCGAAACGCAATCACATCAGTACCAGTGGCCGGTACCTCCAGAGGGGGCCGACACTGAGAAACTGAAAATTTGCGCGACGAGTGGAGCGCTCAGAAAAAGAAAAAAAGGTAAGTGTGTGAATTAAGAACTAGTTTCATAGTACTAAAAACGAAATAGCTCTCCAAGCCGCAGGCACGGACAGCAATCTGGGTCAGAAATGCCCAGCCTCGGAAAGCGTCCCGGAAGAACCCGCTTCAAAACGCCAGCGGGTTTCAAATCCGCTCGTCCAGTATCAAATAGACTGGTTGATGAATATGGTAAAGTATAGGCCAGAGGTTGAGAAGAAGTTGACCATGCTCCATCACGCAATTCGCATGGTCGAAGCTGGGGCTAAACCGATCGTCGTCGAGTGGCACGTAAAGCACCTGAAGGAGGTGTGGGAGGAGTGTGGAGAGGAATTCAAGGCAGCTTCAAATTTACTTGTAGAATGTATAAAATACAAGCACATTATGTAGCCCGTAAAAACCTCATTTCGAATACATACAGTTCTTCCGGCTGGGGGGGAGTGAGTCAAGGATGTAGAGGAAGCGGAAGAGGTCCTTTTAGAATGTATAAAACACAACATCATTATGTAGCCACTTTAAAAACTCATTTCGAATATATACAGCTCTCCCGACTGAGCCTTCCCGGAACTTCTTTCTAGTTTATACATCATATCAAAAAAATTGCGGGACCAGCATGTTAGGCGCTGGATTAGGTATTGGTCGAAAGAAGGTCTAATATATTTCTCTTTATTAATTTATGTTGAGTCAGAAGCGGCTACCATAGCTGATGTCCAAGTATTTTTCCATAAGTTCATAGCCCATCATGCTGCCTTCACTACTATACATGCTAAATGTCCTGTGTTACACTTCATACCAATATCAAGATAATTTACAGTTCATTTTGTGCTTTAATTACAAATGATGCAATGCGACGACGAGCTACAATGATACTGAATTACAGTTTATGTTTACGAAGTCCTTCCTTCAGCTGCTTGACCTCGTCCTCTAAAACGGATATCCTGGACTGCAGCGTGCGTATTTCTTCTCTGCATGCAGCCCGTTCCTCCCCTAGTATATATGCGCGCTCGTTTGCTTTGATAAACAGTTCCATCATCTCCTCGCGGTCCTCCGGCGTGGGGCTACGCACCCTTGAAGCTTTCTTTCCGCGTGGTTTTCGAATGTGAGGTAGCCCTGTTATTTATAAATAAGGGTAGTAACTAAAAGGACTGACCACTCACCTTCAACATGACACTGCGTTCTTCTTTGTCGGCAAGCCTCGCAAGCCTCTTTCCGGGAGTCTTCCGGTGGCCACTCGCATTTGGAGCCACAGGCCACGCAGGCGGTGCATACCTGTAATATTCAAATAAAGCTACACTGGGGCACTTAACATATCCACTCACATTCATATTCGACGCAGATGTGGAGGCTTCTGGTTCTTTGACCCCTTTCCCTCTGCCTGTACGTTTCCTCGCTTCCTTGGGTTTCGCTTCCTCGGGTTCATCTTCATCCTCTGGGAGCACAAACTCCACTGACTTGAACGTCTTCCTCTTTTTCCTGGGGGCACTATCTACTTCAGGGGCCGCACGCTTCTTGCCCTTCAAGTCGCGGGACGTTGTGGCACCTCTGCTGCGAACATCTCCCAGAGGCGGGGCTAAAGCTACTACAGACTCAGAACGGTCTGGAGCCGGCGTGCGGGACTCTTCTTCTTCTGTGGTGGAAATAAGGTTTACACCCTTTCCTTCAACATCTCCAAAAGGCGCGGCTGAGGCTTCAGCTGACTCGGAACGATCCAGAACCGGCGCGTGGGACGACTCTCCTTCCGGAGCGGAAGGAAGATTGACCTCTGAGAAGCCGACTAGGGTGTTTTCGTGAGGTCTCCTGCATGAAATTGACGGAAAACTTACCGGATGGTGGCAGCAGCTTCCACCAGAGATTTTCCTCTGTCACCTTAGGGAGGGCTTCCGACAACACGTCCACGTATTCTTCCGCGGTGATACTTGGATCGTTTGCGCGCACCTGGTCGAACGATAGCGTGTCGACCGTCATTCCACCCCTATAGTGGCGCGAAAGAAAGGCCCTCAGGCTTCCAATAAGCCTAGGCTGAGGAGAATTGGTTGTCGGCTTCGACAACACGCTCTGAAAACGTAATTAAACATCGTTAGCCTCCTACCGAAGGTGGCGTCGCTTACCAGTTCTGATCTAAGGTTATCCCGCATCCACAGCGCCCAATCTTTCTTCGACCCGACAATACAGGGAACGATGTTCAGAGCCGCTTGTATTCGGGAAGTGGCTTGAAGAGCTTCATGAGACATCTGATATGATGTGTTCATGGTGTGGGTGATGACAGTGGGTTGGTCAAAGACTTGGTGGTGGCCCTCAAGGAAACTTACGTAACTAGCGACGCGTCGGGGTCACGTGATGATGACTAATCTCAGGTGTTCTCAGTGTGTTCCTTTTTACTTAAACTCTTAAGCTCAACTATTTCGTGATGCCCGTATCCAACATCGTCAATCAAGAAGTATTACTCTCCACCGCCCGCGTCAAGGCAGCCCTCGAGATTATTCCACGCCTTGAACAGCCGAAAGAAGTATGGCAATGGTGGATGCGAGATCACCTGGCCCGCGAAATGGTGAGCATTGGAGACTAATTTCATCATACTCACGCTTAACATACATGTCAGCATGGAAATAAACTTCCACAACCGAGGCTTCTTGGAAGCCTTTCCCGCGTGCTATTATGCCACTATCGAAGTGGCATGACTTCCAACACGTTGCGCTTCGATGATGTGCGTGCTGATGATCCCCTGGTCATCGGTCCCAATTATGTGGACGATGTAGAGCTCCCCGATATCGAAGGTGAAGGATTGTGGTGGAAAGAGCTGCCCCCAGGTGGTGAGTCATTTCAACACCAAGACTATTGTTGCTCGACTCAGTGCACTTCCAGTCTCTTTCCGGATTTCTGATGATGCAAACAGCTTCTGTGCACAACGTAGGTCTAGTTATCGTGTCTATTCAATGTTGACTGAACTTTCTTCTTCAGATGTTCCCTCGCTTCCTCCCCCTGCTGTCGTGCCCGCTGTGCCTGCCATGCCTGCCATGCCCCCCGCCCCTGAACAGGAGACCGTTGTTGTGAGACACGACGCCGATCCAATTCGCTCCGCAATGAGAAACGACCCAACATGGGAGCTCGACCCAGAACAGCTCGAGCAACTTGCCAACGCAGCTCTTCATGATTCAGAGGAAACTGAGAAACCCTCATATCTGACAAACCAAGGTATGGGATCCGTCGCTAGGTTTTACCGGGATCTCATTGGAATAGAAGAGGAACCGTTTCCTCAGCCCGCTCGTATTTCTGGTGGAAACAGGGTTCCGCCTCTCGGTACTTCCGCTTCCACGAGGCAAGCACCAGAAACAGGAGATGGACAGAAAAAGAGAGCCAGAATAGAAGTCGTCATAAATTTGCTGCGGAACAGAAAGGCGGAAGATGCACAAGCTGAGCCTTCTTCGAACCCTGCTCTCAAAAGAAGACTGAAGAAGACAGATAAAAAGGACTTGGATGGATCGGAGGTAGGTCACAAAGTTGATACAGGAGTATCCCACAATGTTGAACGTGTCATAGGATTGTGATGCTTGCAAAACCCGCAGTTTGCAATGCATATGGCCTGCTGCCGAGTCCTCGACTCGGAAACGAGCTTGCAAACGGTGCGAGTCGGGAAATATGCAGTGCACACTAGGTGAGTCATGAATGAACATGGGTTCCTATGTTTTTCAGCTGAAATGTTCCAAGGAAAGCTAGTTTGTCCCGTTCGAGGCAACGGATCTACCTCAAATCCGACTGTGTCGTCAAACAGGTTGTACAAGGAGATCAAGAAACTCGCTGTCCAGGTAGACAACCGTCTAACGGCTCTGGAGAAGGATGCGGTAGCGGACAAGGCTGAGTGTCGTAAACTGCTTGCGAGAACAGCGACACTCGAGCTTCAGGTCTCGCGGCTGAAGAGGAGGTCCAGGTCGTAGATTTATTCCATATTCTTCACGGATGTTTTTGTATCACGCAGGTATATTCCTTAACTCAGTCGTCGGAATAATATCTTCCGGTTATTTCTTTGCACTGCAGTCTGAGCAAAAAAAAAACATGAACATAAATTCTGTTGCTCAGAGAGGTACAAGGGAGTATTTAAAACGATGCGAGTACAATGACGCAGCCAGAAAGCATTTTCATCTACTGGTACCGCTGCTTGCCGCTAGTTCCATTTCCCCGGCTCTAACGGTTTAGCGTTCATTCCGGCAATATGCCCGGTGAGGTGAAGGTCACGGCAACAGTGACGTTCACGAGGCCTCAATCGTTCACTTCCATTATCCCAGGATCACCCTTTTAACCACTTGAATTCTCTACATTCTGCCCGTTTGGCCACCTTCAAGCTCACTTCGGTGCCAAGTATCTATTACTAACTTAGTTTGCTATTCATCCCTCGAATGAACTCATCAGCCGTGATAAAGGATTGTACGCCAATCCAGCCAGCCTACTTTTCATACACTGTTAAAAAAATCATTAATGTTATAAATGAGTCCCTTGATGTACCTATAAACGCTGATACTTGCGCTGAAATCCCAGTTCTTCCGGATGTTAACCTAGCCTGATCTGCGCCACGGAAGAACCGGAAGTGATCCCAAACTTTTTAAATCATCTGATTCTTGACTGCAACCTAGGTTTTGGTATCTCGTTGATGTACCTTGTTTTACAGATTCAAAAACAGACTTTATTTTCCACCTAATATGTGGGCGGAGTGTTTCGTTCCCTTCATCTCGCCTGTCCTGGATCACACACGCACGCCTCTTTGTCAAAAATACAACTCCGGTAACTCCGGAGTAAATCGCAAGGCAACTCCGGAGCGATCTCTCCAAATCTTCACTTTCACTGTTCCGGACAAATCTGACACATTTATAGTATAGTATATCCTCGTGC
>JBBPUD010000542.1:0-16102 GCA_038094475.1 Phylloporus aff. rhodophaeus
GTTGGATTGGAACACCTTCCGGAGGTAGAAGATATAATTCTTCCTCGAGTTCGCCATTTAGGTATGCTGTAGAGACGTCCATCTGATCAAGTTCCAGATTATGCTTGGCTGCAAGAGCAACAATGGTATGGACAGAATCAAGATTTGCCACTGGGGCAAAAATCTCTTGATAGTCTATTTCTTCCTTTTGCATGAATCCCTGTGCCACGATCCAGACTTTGTAGCGTTCTACCTTTCCATTTTCATCATACTTGATTTGGAATACTGGTTTGGAAGTGATTGGTTTGACACCTTTTGATAATGGGACTGTTTCATACACATGATTTGCATTTAGGTTTAGTAACTCTTCCTCAACAGCTGATTTCCATAAGTCAGTGTCTGATCGCATATAAGCTTCCTTTATGGAATTTGGTAGTTTATCTCTGGAAGGTCCGTGGATGATTCCAGCAAAGATCCGCTCTTGTAAATCATCCTGAATGCTGTAGAAAGCTCCAGGAAGTTCTGGGGTATTAGGAATTTCTTCTACATCTGTTTCGGGAGTTGAGAGTACATTTTCAGCTTCAACCTCTTCTGGTTCCAGTTTTGGTTCCAGGTTCACTTCTGGTCGTTTTTGGTGTGCTTCCTCCTCCAATGTCCAGAAGTAGTCTTGGTTTTTATTTGCTGGTTTTCGTGCACAGCTGCTTCTTTGAACACCTGCAATGATCTCTGCAGGATGGTAGGATTTTGCTTGGGTTTGTTTTGGAGATGAGTTTGGGCTTGAGCTCAAAGGAACTTCTGTTGGAGGACTCTCAAGTGATGGGTTGTTCAGGTGGAGTTGGCTGAGTTTGTCAGTGATGGCAGTAATGTCATCCAACTTTGTTTGTTCTCCCACTGTTCCTAGAATGGGTCCCTCGTTTGGGTCTTTTTCTACATCATCTGTTTCTGGAGTTTCCAGAGTTTCCATTTTTCAGAAGTGTTGAGATGTCAGTCCCTCCCACTGACCCTTGGATACACAAGTTCAAGGAGCAGCTTCTGTGTTGGAGATGGTGCCAGATTTGTTGAAGGTGACATGATGGCTAGAGATGATGGTTCAATGTTCCAAGTCAAGGAGTTTGTAGGCTCACTGTCCATAAGTGTACCCAAGCAGTACACACTTCTATCCATGGGATTGGAATTTTCCACCATGTTGTTCTTTTGGTATAAGAGCATAGGCAATGCATCCAAAGGGTCAAAATATAGTAGAATCAACCTGACGATCAAAGAGCAAAGAGTAGAGGTTGTTGCCTTTTAGAGCAGATGTTGGACTATGACCTGTAACATATGTCACAGTGGACATGGCATCAGTCCAGAATGATTTTGGAAGATTGGAGTCTTCTAACATGGTGTTTGCAAGATACACAAGAGTTTGGTTCATTCATTCTGCAAGCCCATTTTGTTCTGGAGTATATGGTGCCAAAGTTTCCAGAATGGTTCCATTGCTTCAGAGTGTGTTCCAGAA
This sequence comes from Phylloporus aff. rhodophaeus, assembly GCA_038094475.1. Classification (NCBI taxonomy): domain Eukaryota; kingdom Fungi; phylum Basidiomycota; class Agaricomycetes; order Boletales; family Boletaceae; genus Phylloporus; species Phylloporus aff. rhodophaeus. The sequence continues at coordinate 1,478 of JBBPUD010000542.1, forward strand.
CTTGGTGTTGACATATTCACTTCCTCCATCACTGCATAGAAATTTGACATGCAGGTCTGAGAATTGCTCTGTCTCTATTTCTGTGTGAAAGAAAGCCTTCACATCTGCTTTCCATTTTTCATATGTGTTCTTGACATCACTTTTCTGCTTTAGGAAGTAGATCCAAGGGAATCAGGAGAAATCATTGACAATAAGTAGCCAGTACCAGTATCCTTCCCGAGATTGAGGAGTTATTGGGCCACCAACATCTGTATGGACTACTTGTAGTGGTTTGGTGGTCCACTGCTCACTCCTAGACTCAAAAGGAAGCTTTTTCATCTTTCTAATTGAACAAGGTTTACAAAATTTCAGAGTTCCAGTAATGGCATTGATACCATGCAGTTGGTCTTGTCAGACCATGGTTTGGATTCACAGTATTGAAATGTGTCCCATGCATCTATGTAGTAGATTTATGTCCACAGAGACCAGCCCAGATTTTGGTATGGTTTGTGGGGTTGCAGTTGCATGATAAAGTCCATCTGCATGTGATCCCATGAGAACTGTATGAGAGCCCTTCCATATAAAGCACAAAGTAGCATTTGCTGGGAAAGATGCGGATAATCCTGCTTTGGCCAGTTTTGGGACAGAGATGAGGGACAGTGTAAATTCTGGAACATGTAGGACATCACTGAGGGAGATTTCATATCTTTTGCCCTTTATGATAGATCAAAGGATGACACTTTTGATTCCAATTGCCTTGACTGTGGAATTGTCTCCAAATTGCACCGAGTAAGGTGGGAAAAGAGTGGAGTAGGATTGGAACCATTTCTGGTGTGGAACCATGTGTGATGTCATGCCAGAGTCGATGATGATAGGGAGTTGAGAGATGGTCTTAGGATCAGACAAGACATAAGCCTAAATCCGTTGGTATAAGGCATGGTCTACATGTTCACTAGTTACATGTTTTGGATCTGGTAGTTCTGCTTTCTGGTTGAAAGCACCATCCACATTGTTTGCCTTTTTCCTTTTGTATTTTTTCCTCAGTTCTGTGGGCCAGAACTGATAACTCCGATACTCCTGTGTGTTGTGTCCCATAGTGTGGTGGTATTCACACCACTTGTCCCCTTTGGGCTTCTTCTTTCAGTCGGATTTGGCTGCATATGCCAATTGGAAGCCTTAGTTGAGCATCCTTGGAGAAAATATGGGTTTCCACCATGTCAAAAGTAAGTTTTGCCTCTTCAGTTGTGTTGATGACTGATGAGGCAAATGCATTCCACTCTGCAGTTTTGGGAAGAGAGTTTAGAAGGATAAATGCGAGGATTTTTCCATCAACAGGAAACTTCATTCTGGTGAGATATGACTCAAGGGTATGAATGGAGGCAATGTGGTTGGAAATGTTGGATTTCCCATCCCATTCTGATGCAAAGAGTTGTTGGAAGGAGTAAAAGGCAAAGGCAAGGTTTGATGCTTGGTGGAGATTTATGAGAGCATCATAGAGATCCTTCACAGTGGTGTGCTATTGTGTCTTGATAAGGAGTGCATTTGAGATGTGGTCCTGGATTATCCCATGAGCTTTCTCATCACGTTCTATCCACTTTTGGGTGTCCTCAATGGAACTAACTCCAGAAGTGATTTTGGAAGTGATTTTGGGTATACCAGTTTGACTGGCACTGAGAGTGGGTGTGGTGGTTGGAATTAAGTCAGTACCAAGGACAACACCAAGGACCTTTTCGTGCTGCAGTTTGGCTGTAATGCAAAGTTTCTATATTTTGAAGTTTAAAGGTCCAGTCAGAGCTGGACAGACAGCAGCAGTTTCACTGTGGTTGTGTTCAGAAGGCATTTTGAAAGGCCCAGGATACATCATGGCAGAGATGGAAATGGAGTGAGGTAAGTCATGCAAGAATAAGATTCCTACTAGTGTGCACTAGCAGGGCTCATAACCTGTTGAATCTATAGTAAGGGCAGGTGTGTCCACTATAGTACATTAGCTAGAACTACAATGAAGAAACAGCTAAGGTCTCACCTCAGTCACTGCCCACAGTGTGAAACACAACTGAGATAAGAGAAAAGTAATGTAAAGCTAAAAATATGGGCAAAGTTGTGATCACATAAAACTCTGGAATGTTCAAATTAGTATAAATGGAATAAGTATTGAAAACTAGGTGTTTCTGGTCTTCCCGAGGCAGAAGCACTTCAAGACTATCAGAAGTGGCTGCGCAGGAAACTTCTGGAAGTGTTGGAAGCATGGGAATTCCAGAAACATTGGAAGTATTGAAAGATATATGGAGTTACACTTTGACACTTGGCAAGCTCAGCTGCTGCTGCAAGCTCTGTGGCAGTGGTGATTTTTAAGATCCAAGGATCTGATGGCATGAAGTAGTGGCCTTCACCGTGGATGATCTGGTTAAGGATCCGATTGTCAAGGACTTGTTGCACATACTGTTTCTCCATGCAGTGTTCAAGGAAGTTGTAGAGGTGGGAGTCATAGACTGTATCTACGTGGTGGTGTTGTGGTGGTGGGGTTGCCTTCTTGAAGCACGCATAGAAAATGGCATTCAGTGTCTTTGGAAAATCAAGTGAACAGCTCCTTATGCTGATTACAAGATTCAGGGATGGTAAGGGTGTGCTGTATCCAATCGATGACAGGGTTTGTCATCTTTAGCGAGGGCATGCCAAGGATGACATTTTCATTGCCACAAGACATGACATAGAAGGTAACTTCTTGTGTGATACCCTCAATGTTGGTGAAGAGGATCAAGGTGTAATGGACCTGTCCATTCTGGTTTGCAGTTTGGTCCATATTCCAGATGTGGAAAGGAACTTCAAGTTTCTTCGTTGGAAGTTTGTGCTTCTTCACGAAGTCGCGGTCAATACAGCAGATGTCAGCTCTATTGTCGATGAGGATGTGGATGTCTACAGCTTTCATAGTGTGTGAGGGCTTCACGAGTTGTAAGGCAATGGATATAGATTTGTGGGAGCTAGATACAACTACAGGAGTACATATATGAGTAGAGGAAGGAGATACTCACGTAGACTAAGTCCTCCTGTTCAAAAATCCTGGGGGATGAAGTTCACCTTTGCTACAACAGGTGATTTGTCTTCTTCATCATCTTCAATCTTTTCCAGCTTGGGTAGGTCATCTTTTACGACCTTCTTGACCAAAGTCTTCTTTGGCCTCATGTCTGTGGGGAAAGAGGAGAAGTGTAGGCAGTTCTGTAAGCTATGCCCAGGCTTGTAGCATCTGAAGCAAAGGTTCTTTGTGAAACAGTGCTTCCTTTCTTTGGGAGTCATCTTGGGGACTTTGATGACATCAATGTCCATGGCATTGGGGTCCTTGGTGGTGCAGGTGGAGAAGGATCCGGAGAAGTTCTGGTATGGGGTATGGGACTTCTTCTGGTGCTTGGCAATGGAGCGAACATGCTCCCAGTTCTTTTGGAAGATGAGGGCTTTGTCTACCCATGTGTCAATGGTAGTGGAGACTTTTTCCATGGCGAATATTTTGTCAATAAGGGAGGTAGGAAGGGCATCAGCAAAGTAGCTGATGAGGACATTGTTGTCAGAGATACCTGCCAGGCCCATTTTGGTCTAGAAGGTTTGTACGTAGTGATCAAGTGAGGAGGTTCAATCCTCTTTCTTGTTTTTCTTGATGTGGGTCTCACTTAACCACCTAATGGTGTTGTGAATGGCATCATGGTGTTTGAAGGCTTTGTTGAACTTCATAATGAAGCTTGCAAAGGTTCCCAAAGTGGACATAGTGTGGAAGAGTGCCTTCCATCTGAAGTTGTTGGCCCATGCAAGTGCTGAGCCCTTGGTCATGTATGATAGCATGAAGGCTATCTGCTTGGAGTCCATGTCATAGACCTTTTAATTGATGTGAATATAGAAGCGAACGGTCTGCAACCACTGGACAGTGGTTGCATAGCTTCCATCAAAGGCCTTGGGTGATGCAAGGCAAAGTTCCATGGGTTTGAAGGAGGAGAACATGATGAGGGACAGGGTACGTGGAGAGTACTAGAAGATATTACCAGTCTGAGGGAGAGGAGTAGGAGATGGCGGAGTGGGAACTTGGGGCAAGTAGGTGGCCTTGTCAAAGTATTCAGCAAGGGTAACTGTGGTATCCTCTATCACAAGGATTGAGACGTCATTGTCTAAGTGATCAGAAGTAAAGAGGTCTTCTTTCTCCTGGGGTTCTGAGTCTGAGCTCTCAGCAGGGGCACTGCAGAGGATTCCCCAGCAGAGGTTTGTGGATGGTTAAGGGAGAATGGTGGTAATGATCTATGTGATGGTAGTCATAAAGAGTAGCTTAGATCTTTTGTTACGCTTGGCCCAGGTAGGGATGAGCATAGCCTCAACAGAAGCAAGGTCTCAAGGAGTCGACACACAGAGGCTCAATGGTGACAAGATTCTGGCACACAGAGGCCCAGATGACTAGTCCCAAGGCACAAAAGTCCAAAGACAAGGTACCGAAGCATGCAGGCTTGGTCAAGGACAAGGAGGTAAAGGGTTAGTACCTTCGGACAGTGAGCAAGGAGGGAACCTGAGTGTATTGTGGGTACAATTGAGGAGGTCTAAGCTAAGGTACTATGGCTGGCAAGTGTGGTATATATACCCTACAATGACTAAGCCATGGAACATTGTGGAATGTCAAGGAACAAGAGAGAAGCAAGGAAAGTAAGCATAGATGAGTAAGTGGAGCTGATGGCATTGGTGAGGCTATGTGGAGGAGTAAGTGTGATGACGAAGGAAGTGGAAGGTCATAGAACAACGTGGAAGAGAATGAGTCATCATCATGATAAGAGATGTGTCCATGCATAAACAAGGCAAAGAGCAAGGCAAAGAACAAGGGAAAAAAGAGGAAATGTAACAACCTGGATATCAAGTTCATTGGAATGCAAAGGGGTCAAAGCAGCGATGAATAGATCCCTCACTCTTCTGATGTCACAAGTGATTAATATTGGTACCTGTTGTATGGATTGATAATATCTGCAAGGAGATGGGTGCAAAAGGAATGTGTATCACGGGACAACTCTTTGTAAGTCTAAATCAATAGTTGTGGCATTAGCACAGCAATCAAAAGAAAATCAAATTACCACATTAATACAATGTTGTCAAAATGTGGGAAACAAGAAATTGTATATGTGTTAGCATGATAGTGATGAACAAATATATATATATACTTGAGAGCATGCTTATGAACAGTACATCTGTCTAACCACGAATCTAAACTAATGCCATCATTTCTATAAAATGGAAACAGACCATCACCACAATTTTTCATATGTGTATAATTACAGAAAAAGGGAAAGTTGAGGGTGAGCAAATGTGAGAACAATAGTTCATATCAATGACTATAGTAGGAGAGTATGTCGTACAAGACGACAAGACAGGGTTGTGGGCTAATTTGATGCACGACATATGTTTATATTTCTGACGACTCACACATGCATTGACTTGAAGTACACAACAATTGATCATCAATCATGGCACCAAAAGGAAAAGGGAAAGTGGTTGGAACAACGTCACGTGGGACAGGAAAAAGGCAGATGGAAGTGTCTCAAGGAGGTGGAGGAGGGTGGGAGCCAGGATACAGGAAATGTTCCAAAGGTGATTGACTTCCATGTTCACCCAGACATTATTCTAGAAAAGATGTTTGTATTAATGCAGTAATTTGATTTATTTTGATTGCTGTGCTAATGCCACAACTATTGATTTAGACTTACAAAGAGTTGTCCCATGATACACATTCCTTTTGTACCCATCTCCTTGCAGATATTATCAATCCATACAACAGGTACCAATATCAATCACTCGTGATATCAGAAAAGTAAGAAATCCATTCGTTGCTGCTTTGACCCCTTTGCATTCCAATGAACTCGATATCCGGGTCATCAACATCATGCAACACAACAACCTGTCAACCTCTCTCCTCCACATTGTGGTTGCTGTCTTTGAGATAGCAATAATGGCAATACACTTGTCCCATCCTTCTGGTCCTTTGGCTGGAACATCTTTAGTTGTATCAACAACTCCCGTGATGTCAAGTTCTCCCAGTACCACAGGTATCTCTCCATCACCTTCTCTGATACTCTAGAATGTGTCGTCAATCAACTCCACTTACCCATGAGTCCATCCCAGACACCACTCACTCTGTTCCTATCTTCCGCACCATCATAACAGATCCAATCCCTTCCTTCCTTGTTTTGATTAACACCTTCTCTTCCTTCTCTACTCTCTTCATCATCTCTTCATTCTTGCTCATCCACTCCATTAACTCCCTCCCTTCCTCCATAAGCCACCTCACCATACATGTCATCAATTCGTCCACCATCAATGGTGCACCTACCTTCCCCTTCTGTTCCCTCAACACAGGTATGTTCAAAACATCCATATAACACTCTGGACATCTGAACATCCTCTCACATATCTCCTGTCAGTGTCCCTACCATTCTGAATGTATATTGCACATCACACCAGTATTGCACATATAGCACAGTATGGATGGCTGCATATCTTCCTCATTTGCATAGTGTTCTTCCTGTACTCATAATATTGTCATACAGTCAGTTAATGAAATGCCATTAAACCCCAATCCATGTTATCATCATCAGCAAATCAGCTGATATGTAGCTAGCCCTAGCTAGCTCCTCGTAGGCTTATTAGAACTAGCTAGATGAACAAGATTTTGAAGTTCTAGTGCAGAACTAGCTTTTGTTGCAAGTGGTGCCAATTTCTGGCATCAAAGGCACACTCCTAGCTATTTCCAAGGAACTTTTGCGTTCTAGCAAGGCCCTGCTAGCCCTACAATTCCTTGCAGGGTCTTGTAACCAGTACAGACAGTTTCCCTGAATTCACTAGCTAGCTAGTCCATGCTAGCTGTACAATTCCTTGTGACATCTTGCAAGGGGAGCACATAGATCACCAGCATATACCAGCTAGCTAGGCCTCGCTAGAATCTCATTCAATTACTAGATCACACTAGGACTACATAGTATCTTCAATTCACTTCTATTCATGAATCGCTGTATTCATACATATTGCATACCATGACAACACAACAGCATCTTGAAACCAAAGACCCTCAAACGTGTTCAGAAACCATTGGAAATCTTGTTGTGGTGGGTTTTCTTCGTAGTAGGAGTCGGTCCTGCTGCACAGCCCTTTTGCTTGCCCTTTGAAGCACTAGCAGGAACAGTAGGGTCCTCAAGAGGCATCACAGGCACAATGACAACAGTGGTCAGTGGTCCCAAATCAGTGCTTGATATGATGAGAGCAGCAACTTTTGTGCTGGATACGACCTTGGCTGGAACATCCTCCAACGGGCAGTCAGATAGCTCAGAATCTTCATGGTTGCTTGGGCCGGCAGTGAAGATAGACTCCAATGTTAATGTGTTTGATGTAGAAGGCTCTTGTGCCCTTTTGGTGTCCTTAACTGGTGGTGTCTGGAATTCTTGTCCCTCCATGGCATGATGCTCAAAAGTCAAGAGGGACTCAGCTTGTTTCTTGTATTTACCTTTGTGTTGAGCTCAAATCTGAGCCATATCATCCTCAGATTCTAGGTCTTGCTGACGTTTGCCGTGTCCCTTTGAAAACGCCATGCTAGTTCAGATTGTAAGTTAGCAACATATCGAAAATCCCTTGATGACATACGAGTTCCACCATGTGAGCATCTCATGTGTCCAGCTATCCTTGTCATCAAACATCTCAAGGATGAGTTCCACCATGTCCTTGAGGTCCATCTTCCTGACCTCTGAGTCCCAACATGCTTCATCACTCAGAGTAAAGTAAAGCTTGCAAGTCATTTAGCAAAGTCATAGTGCACAGACTGGTACATACTATAGCATGCATGTATGCGATTATGCCTGGGGTGACCTCAGTCAGATCCCATGCCTGATTCTTGGATGCCTTTGATGCCTTGCTAATGACAGTGTCAGTTGCCACTGTGGTGGGCCCAATAAACAAGTGTGTGTAGAACTATAGACATATTAGGACGGCATAAGGTTCATATGAGACGTTACCCTGAAAGCAATCCAACTGCAGAACAGTCCCTTCAGCTTGTTATCTGGATCATACACATCTTCCATGTAGAAACATGTTGGCCAGTTTCCTGCTGACACATTTATTGTTCCATCTTTAAGTCCATCCATCATTCTAAAAACAGCAGGTGAGCAAATAAATAGTAAAGATAGAGAACATACAAGTCTGGATCCTTGTCAAATGTGTTGAGCTTCCTGTGTGGGCATAGCAGACGTGCAAGGACCAGATGGTTAAACCCACAATCATTCTTGCTATCTCCCTTGTTGACTGGAGGTTTGAGCTCTTCAACTGTTTTTGAAAGATATGTCAGTCCAGCATGCTTCACCGCTCCAAGATCAGTGGATCACTGTTTGCTCATCCCAGAGATGATCTTTGCTGATGTTGAGTACTGTATGTATGTGTATATGCTATTCACCCAGGTGCATATCTTCACAATCTCATTCACATCGATACCAGAGTCAAGCTTATCCTTGAGGATGGGTGCTTGAGCAAGAATTGCTTTGTAAAACCTATAATGAGACTGAATTTCATCTGCATTCCTGTGAAAGCTCATGATGGTGAGAATCAAACACTATATATGCAAGATTGTTGTCACATTTTCAGCTCTGCATCACGTCCTCCATCAACCTTGAGTTCGGTGTTGAGCGTCAATCTTGGTGATCCAAAAGGATTCCTGAGATAGGTGAGCTTTCGTCCAACAAGCTCGTATTTCCCCTGGTTAATACTCTCTATTGTGGCTCTTGAAGAGCAAGTTAATGTACGCTAGACAAAGGCAGCATTGAGCAGAGCTCACTTTGGTTTTGTGATCTACTGGGGCATGGCTGACACTTGGTCTGCAAGGTCACCCTTGCGCTTCGTCTAATCAGCTAGAAGGACAGGATCGATTGCTTGATTGTCCATGATGATGGTGGGAAGCAGACTGAGAGATGTGCGATCAAGAGATAATCAAAGCTGAGCTTGAAATATTGGGATATGCCAACACACCAGAATCCCACACATACCACATTGCTTGCAGCTAGTGCAACACAACAAATGTGACTACGGATGTGCCTACCTGGTCTGCTTATTTTCTGCATCTTTCTCATGGCTGAAATTTCTTGTCCTTCATGTGGAAAGGTTGTCAAAGGGGAGTGTGGCTTATTGCTCCATATCTCACACTATTGCAAGATGACTGAGACAGGATTCACAGAACTGATCAAGTATCATCAAGAACGTCTTGAATCTGTAGCTCAGGCTGAAACAGAGAGACTCTGTTTTCAAGCAGAGGAGCATGCAGAAAGAGAGAGACGAGAGATGGAACAGGATGCACTACAAGTACAGCGCCTCACTTCATTTCAAAGCCTTGCAGTACGTTATATTCATTTATCTGTATACATATAATCCTTGTGTTGATGGCTAGATATAGTTTGAAGCACCCGCTGATCTCAACTTTGAAGTTGATCGACGCCCATCTGGCCTACCTGCCTGCAGCCATCGTCCCCCAAAGCAATACCATGATAGCCCTTCACCATTGCCTATCCCCCTTCCAGCAGCTCCTGTAGATAAAGAGCCTCCTGTGGCTCATGAAGATCCGCTGGCTCCCTTCTCTTGGGATGCTGATATAAACATCGAAGATGCCCAATTGGACACTTCTATTGACCCAACTTCCACCACCTTCCATACTCCACTTGATACCAGTGACTTGTTCCAGAATATACTAGTGGATTTCCTATATATGTATGACCCCAAGGTGACTATCTCACTTGATTGTCTCTGCGACAACCCAACATTTCAATTACCCAAGAGCAAAGATGATCCACCACCTCTCAAACCTGTTTCTGTGCTGCACACTGACTACTTCACCCCCTTTTTCAATGCAAGTACATGGCGTATCTTTAACTGGTACTACCGCGCATCTCAAAAGTCCTTGGAGGATCTGAATTCACTTGTCCATGATGTCATTTTAGCAGAGGACTTTAACCCTGATTATCTACGTGACTTCAATGCACAATGTGAAGTCAAACATTTGGACAAAATATCAACAGATGCATCGCCATCTTCCTTTCAATCTAATGGCTGGCAGTCAACGTCTCTTTCAATCCATGTCCCCTGCGAGAAACAGGAAAAATGTGAATCTGATGCCGCAAAATTCCTTGTAGAAGGACTTCATTACCACAAGATCACAGATATCATGAAGTCTGCTTTTGAAGAGCATGTGGCCAAGACCTTCCACACCACTCCATACAAGGTTTTTTGGCAACCAGACAAGAGTCATCCACCAGAACAGGTAATCTCTGAGGCATATACAGCGGATGTCATGCTCATGGAACATAAGACCATCAAAAATTCTCATCTAGTGCCTGGATGCAACCTCGAGACAGTCATTGCTGCAATAATGCTGTGGTTAGATTCCACTCATCTCATGAGTTTCGGAAATGTGGTTTTATGGCCAATTTACTTGTTTATTGGTAACCAATCAAAATACATTTGTGCAAAGCCAAGCTCATTTGCTGCACATTATCTGGCCTATATACCAAAGGTACATATCATTAGTCTGGTACATTATCAGTATACAGATCTATCATGACAATACTCTAGCTATCCAATAAGATACAAGAATTTTATATGAAAGTTTTTAATACGAGTGCAACTGCAACAGTCTTGACACATTGCAAGCGTGAGCTGATGCAAGCTGTTTGGTCATTCTTACTCGACTCCAAATTCCTTGAGGCATACCAATTTGGGTTAGTCATAAAGTTCACTGATGGCATTTTTCGACATGTATTCCTGCGGCTCTTGACATACTCCACTGACTATCTGGAAAAGTGAGAATTCTCTTTATACCTCAATCAAGTTTTCCCACACCACTCAAGGATTCTTCTTGCATGCATGAAGTTTCTTGGACAATGTCCATGTCCACGTTGCTTGGTCACAAAAGTCAATATCCACAAACTTGGAACCAAAATTGATAGCTGGGTACGATGGAAGAGAGGACATGTTGACGATAAACACCGTTGATCATTGATTGAAATCATACAAACATTTGTCTATGAGTCAGGACATAGCATTGTTAGCTTGGCTGTTGAGAATCTCATCAGGGCCATGTCACTCGTCCTCACATGTGTATGTCACTGATTATGCCAGGCAATGACAGGCTCACTTTTCTCTTTTTCCAGAATGCGTTCTCTGAAAAGCTCAGTCATTTCAGCTTCAACTTTTATTTGTTATTCATGCCAGATTTTATGCATGAATTTGAGCTGGATGTATGGAAGGCAACAATTACACACCTCATTTGTATTCTGTACGAAGTCCCAGGAGATACTATACAAGAATTCAATGCACGGTAAGTCAATATACTCATGCAATTGAGGTTAGTTCACCTGGTTAGGTTTCAATTGGTCCTGACATTCAGCCGAGGTACTATCTGAAAATTCAACTCAAACGTATCTGACTTATCAAAGCTTGTGGCACAAGATTTTGAGGATATACTTCTGGTCCGTATGTTTATCAATTCTGCTGAATCAACTCATGATATCACTACAGTGCGTGATACCTGTCATTGATGGCTTGGTCCCTGAACCATACAACTCAATTATCCTTGACCTTGTGTTCAAACTTGCGACTTTGCATGCATTTGGAAAACTTCAAATGCATACAGAGATGACACTCTTCCACTTTGGCAATAGTATGACAAGGCTGGGATGCACACTCCAAAAGTTTTCCCATGACTGTTGTAGCAAGTTCCAGACATATGATCTCCCTTGTGAGACCACTGGACGCGCCCAACAGAAGAGTAGGCAAAAGAAGTCAACATCTGAAAACAAGACTGCCTCAAGACGCAAGATCCGACTTTTCAACTTGTCAACATACAAGCTTTATTCTCTCAATGACTACGTCCAGGCTATCCGGATGTATGATACAACAGACAACTACTTTACACAAGTGGTAAGTGATGAATGTGCCATTGAACACAAAAGTTGAGATACTTATATAGGGCAAGCTTAAGCATCATTGGGTCAAATGGTTCTATTCCCACACAAATAAGATAAATTTTGCACACGCAATTGCCAAGCATCAACAATGAGAACAATTACTTCATGAGATTGGGAAGGGACATCGCTCAGCAACCAAAAGCGCCTCAAAAATGGATATGCGCACACCTGTTCCTCTCAATGATCAAGATCAAGAGACACTACTGAGCTGTCCACCCAAGGTTCACTACCAGATGGATCAAAGCAAGAAGCATTACTGGAAGTTAGACCAGTGGCTAGTGCAGAATAAGGATGACATGGCAGTCAAGGTATATTTTTGAGTACACCTTTAGATCCCACTTACTATGCTTATCGCAGGACTTTTTGCCAAAACTGAAAGACCACATCCTCTGTTGGCTACTGGAGAGGGATGACATAGAGTCAACCCCAGCACAACAAAACCAACTACTGATTGTCAACAAACAGATTTACCAGCATAAAATACTCTGCATCAATTATACTATATACAATCTTCAGCGCACTCAAGACTTACTCAACCTCCAGACAAGTAGCGACATCATGGTCCTCTCATACGAGTCACACAAGGACACTAAGAATCCACATCCATATTGGTATGCTTGAATTATCGGAATTTTTCACTGTTACATCCACTCCATCAGGCCAAAGCTGCCAAATACGACAGCACCACGGCACATCGATTTCCTCTGGGTTTGTTGGTTTGCACACAACAGAAACATCAAGTCTGGTTGGGCAGTGCAACACTTACCTTGCATTGGGTTTTACCCAAGTAACAAAATGGATGCATTTGGATTTGTTAATCCAGACGATGTTGTTCAAGCTGTCCATCTCATCCTAGGTTTTCATTATGGCTGAACTACCAATCTGCTGCCTCCATCAATTGCACGCAAGAAGTCTGGGAAAGATGAAGACTGGGATTGGTATTTCATAAATATGTGAGTTTTACTTTACACTCATGATCACTTTCAACAAGATACAACATAGTTTTGTCGACCAAGACATGTTTATGTGATTCCAAGGGGGAGGAGTGGGGCACAAGTCAATTTGCAATGCCACACAATGTCTCCTAGATGACCATGAGAAGCTGGACAAGGAAGCTTTCGTCTTTGAGTACAATTGTGAACTGCATGGCAAGGATGACGAAGGGTCGAGTGCAAGCAGTGAAACACCCATGGAGGAATCAAGTACATCAGAGGAGGAAGGCATCCACAGTGAGAATGAAGAAGACATGCACATGGACAATGACAAACCTGATGACAACCCAGGTGTTCCGATGATCAGGGAGGAACTTGCAGATGAGATGGACAAATTTGGGTACACAGGTTTGGATCAGGTCACAGACGAGTCAGACAAGGACGATACAATGCCTGGGCAGGATGATGAGCAATTTTAGGTGTCCTTACTATTCATGCTAGCACACATAGGAATTGTAAAGGAGCTAGCTAGGCCTCGTAGTACCTGGCACAGACAGAAACAGTCCAGCATGAAAGTTATGTATCTGGCTAATCCATGCTAGAACTTGTACGAGATACGAGTTTCTCACTAGTGCTTGCTAATGCCTGTACAGACACATAACATTACTGCTAGTGCTTGCTAGAATTTGTGTGATGTGGGTTATTCTTGCTAGTACTAGCAAGGTCTAGGTTTATGGGACATGGTGAACCACAAAGTTGAGTGTGATCGTATGAGGTTCTGCTATACATTGCACAGCCTAGCTATGCAATTGCAGAACACTGGGTTTCTCCGAGGTACACCAGGCTGTGCAAGAATTTGGACGATTTGCTGATGATGTACAAGATTTTGAAACATCTGTTCATCGACCATCCATATCGATCATAACCTGTCATCGTCATTCCATAATCATGTTCAAAGTGATATCTGTCATCATTCCCAAAAATAAATGTTAGTACCTATCATCATAACTGATTCACTTACACTTCACACCTATACTGGCTCTCAAGAAGACGCTACACTTCCTTCAACCCACCTAAATCTCTATGGAATTCTTCCACCTCCTTCCTCATCATCCCTGTGTATTCATCTCTTCATGTCCTTCATCCTTTGTTGACATCTTCATCAACAGCAATTTGATCATCTCCCGTCCTGACTTCTCCCTCTCCTCCAACTCTTTGATCTGCACCTGCAGCCCCATATTCACCTTCACCATCTCTACCAGTATGTTCTTCTCTGTACTGTCTTCGTCACCATCACTCACCAATTATTTCCCTTTATTCCACTTTGTTTCCCTTTCATTACACCATTCCTCCTCACTACACACCTTCACCCTGTTTGCCTTTTATTTTGTACATCAAGATGAAGATCCAAGCTCAGATGTTAATCCTATCCCCATTGTTACATCTTTGTCACCACTATCACCATCTAGTCCTAAACAACACCTTATCAGTGCTCCTATTCTATCTAATAACTCACTTTTCTCTATTTCATTCCCGCTATGATAGTAGTGGGTCTTTGTCACCCAAATGCTTAATCTGCAACTTGCAGGAAAACGCAAAATCAGATGTTTATATTTGTTGATATTTACCTGTCAATTGTCTTACATGATCATCCCACCTGCCTGCTTTTCAACGTGAACACTTTTTTTTCTTCAAGTATGTCTCACAAT
>JBBPUD010000543.1:0-16074 GCA_038094475.1 Phylloporus aff. rhodophaeus
ATATTGACATGACAATGCTTTGTAATCAAGATCTTCCCCCATGGCAATGCATTACCATGCAACAAGTGAAAACAGCCCATTACAATTACATACAATGTTATCTAATGGCGCCTAGATTTTTCCGACATGCGGTATGTGGCCTTGGGACAGCTTGGGATCATAAATCTCAAGGTCCAGCTCATTCCAGTTGCGGCGTCCGACTTAGCCTTGGACCTAGTCAACCAACTTAAGTGACAAGTCTATATTCGAGAAAGCGTAGCCTTTGTTACAGTTCATGAAATGTACTCACTAGCCGTTACCTCAGTTCCACCTCCTAGAATTTTTCTGCTCGATCAGCTCGCGGCTGTAAACTTCTACGAGTAGCTGTGGTCCATCAACGTCGACGAGGCATCATCCAGATTGTTTCAAGAAGGTACAGTGCTTTATGGCAGTGCTGCGGCTTCGCACGCTTCACGTGATCGTAATCCCTCGTCAACTTGTACTAGTAACTTGTGGGCTTCTCCTTGGACTCCCCAATGGACCACGTCGTGATGGATCCAAGTTCAAGTGCTAAAACAGAACACTGTATTTTACGTTCTCTCATTTTACCAGGGCGATGTTAGGTGAGAACTCACGAGGCTTCTCCATTTGATTTGATCACGGCGAAAATACAGCTTGCATGCCACCCCATCTCCATCTAATATGACTCAGATAATTATGGCACAGCCATGGTCCATGTCGGCCTTAAATACTCCAATCATGGCGGTCAGGACACTCTTGTTTCCCATTGACGCATCGCAGACCTAAGTCGAAGCAATATCGATGTTAGGCTATCTTGCTTTTTCTACTTTCGCTGGAATAGCTAGTGCGCTGGTCATCCGTTCCAGCGTGCCAACGGCGCCTATCGTAGACCTTGGTTATGCGCAATACCAAGGATATGTTGATGAACAGACAAACATCACAAGTTTCTTGGGTGTTCGCTACGCTGCTCCACCTCTTGGTGCGTACATTTCTTCGTCGGATGGTGCTCGCCGTTTTGGCCATGTTGGTCTGAGACAGTTTTACCGTGTAGGAAACCTGAGGTTTCAAGCTCCCCAACCACCACTTCCCGAGTCCGGTGTACAACCTGCAACGGAGTACCCTAACGAGTGCTATCAAGCCCCAATCGGTGGCACTAACGATGTGCCGGTGACACCATTAGGACAAAATACGGCGGCTTCTGAGGATTGCCTGTTCCTCAAGTGAGTGTAGAATTGGGAACGCAACTGCCACCTTAAACCCACGCTCGTAGCGTATTCGTTCCAGGGACGGTGCCTGCAAATACTACCAAGAACAGACTTCCTGTGCTGGTATGGATTCACGGGGGAGGGTACGCGTTCGACGTCTGTCCCCATACACGTATCTCAATTTTATGTAGCTACCAATTTGGGAGTGCGTCCCAGTACAACGGTTCCGATCTTGTCGCAGATTCCCTGAACACCATGGTCGTCGTTGTCGTTCAATACCGCCTCGGTGCATTTGGTATGCTTTCAATTCCGGAGCTCGTATTATCTCGTCATCGTATCTGATTGTTCGATAGGTTTCTTGTCTGGAAACGAGATTAAAGCACATGGTGCTTTGAACGCCGGGCTCCGTAAGCGAATGAGATACCTTGAACCTGGGTTGCACTGATGATATCTGGGAACCCCAGTCGACCAAAATTTTGCGTTCCAATGGATACAAAAACATGTATGATCAACTCGTAGGCCCATGCTACTTGCGCTCAATCGATCACAGATTGCATCCTTTGGCGGGGACAAGGGTCATGTTACGATCTGGGGCCAATCCGCAGGCGGTGGATCTGTTCTACAGCACATCGTTGCCCATGGTGGAAACACCCAACCGCCTTTATTCAACGGTGCAATCACTAGCTCTGTGTTCTTGGGTACACAGTACAACTACTACGATCAGATACCTCAAGTAAGTCCATCCTTTTCCAGTGAGCTAGTAAACTGATCGACCTTAGTCGGCGTACAACCAAGTTGTGAATCAGACTGGGTAGGATGTCATAACATATATCACTACCGTGTGCTAACAACCTCTTGTAGATGCGCATCGAGCACGGATACATTCACGTGCCTTCAGTCTGTGAACGCAAGCACTCTCCAGACCGCAAATTTTGACATCGCCGCGTCTGCATTCCTTGGCACATTCGTCTTCATTCCTGTTGTCGACGGCGAGTTCATCGTCGAGCGTCCAACTGTGACCCTTTACAACGGTCGGGTGAACGGAGTACGTGACTAACTTTGCTTCGTACTCCATCATCTGACGTGCCAAAAGCAAGTTCTGCTCACAGTCAACAACCAAAACGAGGGCGCCATTTTTATTAACCCGAACGAGACGTTGACAACCACAGACTACGTCACCAATCTATTCCCCAATATGACATCTTCGCATGTGCAAGAAGCCGCATCCATATATCAAAAGTATGGGACTCCAGTAGAGCAAGCAGCTCTAGTGTACGCAGATTGTGAGTAAGGTTTGGAAGAACACGAGAAAATTTCGCACTCACTATTATAGCCATGCTGGTGTGCCCTTCGTACTACTTGATGGAAGCCTTCGCTGGTCGTTCGTGGAGGGTCGGTCTCTCAGTTCTTGTTGTGCATATCATATTGACGTACTTTCTCAGGGGCTCTTCGCTGTCCCACCTGCACTTCACACCTACGACCTCGTTTATTACTTCTACAGGTGCGCACCACCCACCCTCCTCTAGCATTGCCTTGAGCGCCAATCGGTGTGTGTCGTCCATAATAGTCCATATAGTCCTCCCCCATACAACAACAAGCAATTCATCTCCGCCTTCTCCCAGTCGTTCATCTCCCTTGCCAAGTATTATGACGTAAACACAAAATTCGACCCGACCAACATCACGCCCAACTGGAACAAGTACGTCGCCAACAAAACGGAGATGCTGTTCAACTCGACGGAGGCGGGGGCTCCAGACATTGTGCCCTTCCAGACCGACCCAGGTTTACTCTCACGATGCGCGTATGTCTCATCTCATTTCTGTTACTGAAACAAGTATTGATTGTTATCATGATCGTGATCGCGGTGGTGATGGTGATGCGGTGATGGTGGGAATGTGTCTTTGTAGGTTTTGGGCGTCGGTGACGGCCGAAACGTCCCAGTGACAGTCTCTGGAGGGAACGGGATGTGCTGGGGAACGACGTCTTCTCATGCGTTGAACGGACGATGTGTATATTAGCCACTAGGGATGTCTTTGATCAAACCGCTGGACGAGATCCTGTATTGGTGAAGAGGTGGGGGCAGGGCGGACGCAGGATTGGTTACCAAGTGAATTTATGCCCGGATCACTTAGCAGCTAACTGGGATGAGCTCAGCCTTTTCCCCCCTTGTTTATTGTCCCCAGGACGGAGCCCTAGTGAACATTAGATGCTGTTGGATCGTATGTACCCTAGTCCGTCTTCAAAAGGATAACGGTGGCAGGAGTCTCACTGGAATGTCGGTGGCCGGAGTCAGCCTCGGTCAGGTCGCTAGGGGTAATCATAGTCAGTCCTTTATCCCAGTCCGCCATCTGGCTCTCCTCGCCTCCTAGCGAGTCTTCCTCAGTCCAAGCACCACACAACGTGACTGGTTTGGAAGTGGGGAACGCGAGCGGGTAGTCCTCCAAGGGCCGGTCATCCGTCGAGATTCAATTTAGCGCTGCCATGCGGTACCCAGAGCAGAGCCAACTGTTCTGCATCCCTCACCATCCGACAAAGGGGGTTCGATCAGCGACACAGAGGTCAGTGGGATATGCCATACTGGTGAATCAGTGACCTAAGAACTCTGTGAGAACACCCGTGATAGTTCTGCCACATATCACAAAAGGGTGACAGCCCATGCGGCGATGATGCGGTCTTTGGAAGCATGTCATGTTGAAGACATCTTTACCGTGGCCCTCTTGGTGGGCGTTTCGATTGTAAAGGATTGTTAAACTCGGTGTTTCAGGGGATTTCAAACAGCAGACTCGAGCTGTATTTTCACCTGGTTCGCTTCTGTAAACATCGCCGAGAGCTGGTGCTGTATCCCACCTCATACGGCAGGTACAATCGCGCTTAGCTGCATAGAGATAACACAGTTGGGTCATTTTACATTGCATTTGATTACTTCTCCGTCATCGATCGGGTCACTGTGACGTCTCAGGGGTCACTGATGCCCAAAACCTGGAGGTGCAAAACCGCCATCAACACTGCACGTTTAGACGATTAAAACAAAACATACGCGCATCGACCGAGCAAGCTCGCGTCAGTATGAATGGGCAGCACGACCGGTACACCCGCGTCTGTACGATCGAACAGCATCTCCGTTTCGGAGGTGCAATACTTGTTCCAGTAGGGAGTGATGTTGGTCGGATCGAATTTGGTGTTAACGTCATAGAACTTGGCAAAGGATATGAATGACTGGGAGAAGGCAGTGATGAATCGCTTGTTATTGTACGGAGGGGGTCTGTCTTCACTATTGCGCGACATGGATTACCCGGACATCACTCCGTTAGGAGGATCACGACCCACCTGTGGAAATAGTAATCGAGGTCATCCCCGTGGAACGCTGGTGGGATAGCAAAGAGGCCCTGGACACCCGTGTCAAATACATAAAGATGCTTGCAGCAGAAAAACTGGCCTTCCATGAACGACCAACGAATGCTTCAAGCAGGTAGTACGTTGGGCACACAAGGACTGCTACACAATAGTAAGCATACAACTTACTCGCACTTATTCACACTTGGTGACACTACACTCACAGTCTGCATACACCATATAGATCTGGTCAGTTGGAGTCCCATATTCGTCATAGATGTATCCAGTTTCTTGGACCTGGAGAGGCATCAAGTCGGGGTAGAGTCCAGAGATGTACTGTGAGATCGTCCACGTCTCCATTGTATCAATGGAATAATTCCCCTCGCTCTTATTTACTACAGCGAGCAAAGCTTTCTTCAGAAACATTAGTGGAAAGGAAGATGAAACGAAGCCGGTCACATACCCCGTTTACCTGACCTTTGGAAAGAGTAACAGTCGGACGCTCGATAATGAACTCGCCGTCGACGACAGGAACAAAGATGCTTCCCGGATAGAATTCAGTCATAATGATATGATAGTTCGCAGCTTGGAGAACTTCTACATCCACCGTCTGGAGACACTTGAATGTTTCCGTGCTTGCGCCACATCTACATGCATTCGTTATCACGCAGTCACAGTATATTAGGCAATACAGTATCTCACCCTGTCCTATCGACAACCTGGTTGTACAATGACTAATCACAATCAGCTCGTAGTTCACATATCGGAGGAAAATGAGACGTGGTACCCACCTGGGGAAACCAATGGTTGTAATGGTACTGAGACGGCAGGAATGCGGAGCTCGTGATAGCAGCATTAAACAGTGGTGGTTGAGTATTACCGCCATTGGCGACGATATGTTGTAAAACCGAACCACCGCCAGCGGATTCGCCCCAGATTGTGACATGATTCTTGTCTCCGCCAAATATTCCAATCTACAGTAGATGAGTATGGTTATACACGGATATGTGAACAAGGTACATGTTCTTGCACCCATTGCAACGCAAAATTTTGGTCCACTATTGGTGCAAGATGTTGTCAGCGCGAACTGGACCAAAGGCTTTGCTCACAAAGACCAGCATTGAGGGCCCCGTGCGCTTTAACCTCATTTCCAGAAAGAAAGCCTATCAAAGACAGACGCACTGTAAAAATTTTACTGCCCCTCAATAAAGCAGAGGTCATACCGAATGCACCGAGGCGGTACTGAACTGAAACAACAATCACGCTGTTCAGGGAATCGACGACGAGATCAGCCCCGCTGTAGTCGATTGCATTCCCGTAGCGGTAGCTAATTCTCGTGAATAAGATATAAACTCAAGGAAGGTCACTGAATCGAGAGCGCACCCTCCGCCGTGAAACCAAACTAGCACAGGAAATTTCCTCGCTGCTACCGGTTCCGGGGGTATTGTCCCGGGAACAAATACGCTAGAGTGACAAGTTTAGGTTTGTCCGTTCTCACCAGTCATTGTGCAAACCCACTTACTTGAGGAAAAGGCAATCTTCAGAAGGCGTCACTCTTTTCTCTCTGCCATATCCGTGTGTGCTTGGGTAATTGCGGTGACGTGGTGCTTGATAACACTCGTTGGGGTTCTGGGTCGCAGACTGTAGAGTGGGGACAGGGGTCGGTGGTCGGGGAGCCTGAAATCTCAGGTTTCCTGCATGATAAATTAAAGATCTGTACAGTCGTCAATATGAAGCAAAGACACTTACCGACAGGTGGAGCAGCATACGAAACACCCAAGAATTTCGACATGTTCATTTGTTCATCAAAATACCCCTGGTATCGCGCATAACCAAGATCTGCGATTGGCGCTGCCACGTCCGAGAAGACAATCCACGACGCAATCCAGGCGAGAACACGAGCCATCCTGGCGAATGTTAGGCAAGGGAGATAGGTCTCCATGGTGCTCATCAAATGTGGGCATCCCAGCAAACCAGATCCGTGCCTAATTTAAAGTGCGGTCCATGTGGCACCGTGTTTGTGTGGGAAGGAGGGGGGGAAGAGAGCCCTTGAAACTTCATCACGAGAACTATGAAAGCGTGGCATGGGGCTCCTTGAACCGCCGGTACCACCACCATGGCCAGGATTTCCCACGCACATCAGCGGGGCAAGGAAGGGCGATACACACCTCACTAAACCCTAGTGAACAACTACCCCCACCCAACCGCAAAACTGATCTACCGTGTGCGCCAACCAAGCGCCACACCCCTTCACACACAAACCAGCGAATAACACCATCACCCCGCTCCCACAGGCCACAACAATCACCCAACTCCCCACCCGACAGGCCGAACAACCCAAGATAAGCTCCCCACCCCAAACAGCTCACACCCCACTTACACATACCCGACATGCAGAACAAAATCCACAAGGGCGATGGACCACCACGGACGCACCAGGGTCCCCTTGAACCTGCATGCCACAAGAATCTTCCCTTACGTCCCCAAGGGCCCACCCGAACACTAGCATCGGCCATATCTTTCGCCGTTTCAACCTTATCCGATTCCCACCATAGAATAACCAAGGAGGGATAAATACCAGACTCGACCATGGACACTTCAGGTCCCCTCATGACTATCACTAAAACCGGGAAACAAACCATCCATACCCAACCCCCCGACTCGCTAGGTAGGAATACCACCAAAATCACGCACCACCTCCGACTAACATAACATAGCTTCAGCGAAGCGCCTCCGCACCAAACGCGCGTCAAACCGCTTCGCACCCCTCGACCCAATGGACGAGGACATGAACCTAGATGCTGAGGGAGACCAGTCCACTCTTTCCCCCCACGCTGCCCCAGATTCCTCCCTACCAATCGCTACGGACGGTGCTCGAGAAAACACCCCATCCCCAACCCAACACACACCAGACCCACTGACGTCGGAGGAAACGCTAAGCCTCTCAGCCTTATCCGACTTCCAAGGGATAGGTGAATCCATCCACGCCCCAAACGCTACGCTGCACCCCACTGTGGCCCTCCCACCCACAAACGGACCTACCCAGCGCCCCCCGGCGGAAGCCCACTCCCCTGCACCTGCTGATAACGTGCCAGCACCTGCCCCCGATCTGGAGCCTACTCCCCGCCCACAGATGTCCACCCTACAGGCCCACCTGTCCGTTGCGGCGAAACACAAACGCACAGCTCTGCAGACCACCCCTGCTGAACCTCGCCTCTCCCCAGCTCACACACTCCCCCCAACTAACGGGTTACCGCTCACTCATCTTGAGTACTCGTTCCAACTCTTCGAAAACATGGACCCAGACATTGTAGCTGCTTGGGAGACGAAAGTCGCTGCCCTGAAACTCCTTGCTAGAGTCTTTGACCACAATGCCGACTCAGCGTCCCTAGAACAGACACAAGCCCTTGTTCTTGCAATCTGAAACATCGTCGCCAGCATTGCATACAACAAAAAGGATAAAAACAGAACAACTATTCGTGTTGCCCCACTGGTGAGAGATGCAGAGGCTAAGCATGCACCCAATGCATTCCTGATCTTTGGGCACTCTAAAACCACCCACGACGAGCTCCTCCACACCTGAGTCTGGTCCACCCTGCAGATCACCTTCGAAGTATGGGAATTTGACCCTGTCTTCCCGCTCTTCCTCTTCCCCTTGGATGGGTTCATCACCGACAATGAAAATGATGTCACAAATATTATCCAGAATGTGTGGGGAATGGTTAACAACCAAACTCAGATTGTGAAAGCAATTGCCCTGGACCCTGCGTGCCCACCTCACATGGACCCCTATGCCCACCACTTGTACATCTCAGACGCCCTTGATTGACTCATATACTCTGTCTCCGCTAAACATCTTGACATAAGGATAACAGGGAATGTCCCCACTCCGAGATTCAATGTCTTTGCTACTATCCCCACCATAGACCCTAACACCTGGATGGAAATATGCATCATCCTAGGCAACCTTGTCTATATCTTCCCACTGGATGGCATGGGACGCAAAGAAAATACCTGCCAATGCACAATTTGCCACTGTGTAACACACCCACGCGGCCTCTGTCCTTTACCACGAATCGATGGGTGGCTTGGCCCAACAGTCAACCCCCCTGCTAAACCCCCGACTATCAACAATGGTAACAACAGACACTCACAACACTGAAACAAGACACACGTGTAAGTTGTTGGGTCATCCATCCACCTATCAACATCCCATCAATTAGATACCCTGCCTGTCTTTACCGTACTACCACTTGCTGCGTCATGCATAATGTTCACCCAAATATGAATGAGAGATTGCACAAGACAGAACATCAACAAATAACCGAGCCCGATATGAAATACTAACAGCTGGGAATCCTAACCGCTCCAAGCCCATACGAAAAGTGGCCCCAACACTATAGAGAATTGAGGCAACTCACAGTAACCCCACCAGTGCAGCCCACATTTACTGACCACCTGTGGGACAGGAAAGCTACGCTGTGCCTTGTAGCACTCACATGCTAAAAAGGGTGGCCTATTTAGGCCACGGTGTACCCTTGGGTAGTACCCAAAGCCCAATCAATGAAAGGTGTCTTAAGTATGGGACTAACTGCCCTGATAGATTGGGCATTAACCGCTGAGGTGGACCAGTATACGCCCACCCTGCACCATCTGATGGCCGTAAGCTGGATGCAGTACTGTGACCGCTGCTAGCACAATTCCCAATCACTCCCCATTCATTGATAGTTACCATTCTGGTCTAGGTTTGAGCCTCCCAATGGACAGAGGAGGGCAACCCTCAGCCGCCGGGGCCCCTACTGAGGACGTCCAACGGGTGATGGAAGGCGGGTCGACAAATACTCTCCAGCCCCACCAGGGCACCCAACTCGGCATACCAGCCTACATTCAACCAGAACACAACCCCCACCAGAGACCAAATGCACAACCTGATCAAAACCCCCCAGTACCCCCCAACGCCACACCCCACAAACACTGCTCAAAAGCAAACATCCGCATTGCCACACTAAACATGAAAGGACGCACATCCATCCATCTCCCGGGTACGAGCCCAATCACAAAATGGGCATGTATCGCTAAAGTCCTCCAACAAAAGCAAATTGGCATCCTATGCCTACAAGAAACACACCTGGAACCACTGCACCTTGAATCCATCAGAGAACTCTATGGGCAAAGGTTCAACGTCATAAACTCTGCGGATCCTGACAATCCTGGCCAAACGGCAGGGGTCGCCATCGTAATTAACAAAGAAATCGTAGTTACCAACAATATACAAACCATTATTGCCTCCCAAGGACGAGCTATCTGCGCAAAAATAAAATGGCGTGCTGATAGTGAACTAACTATCCTAAACATCTATCCCCCGAATGCCCACTATGTCCACCCACTTTTCTGGTCTGAAATCCAAAACAACCTCCAACCGCACATCATTTAATCCATTGACATCATGCTAGGTGATTTTAACCTAGTAGAGGATGTGATTGACCGCTCCCCAGCCCATCATGATGACCCAGCCACTACAGGACAACTCCAATCATTCAAAGACATCTTCAACCTACAGGACACCTGGCGACATGAGAACCCAAACGCTCACATGTTCACATTCACCAGTAACATACAATCACTATCACGGATAGACTGCATCTATGCAAACCACACACTAACAAATTCTCTCTTCAACTGGGAAATGACAAACTCCACAGTCCCCACAGACCACTATATGGTGTCTGTCCATTATGTCATACCGAGAACACCATACATTGGAAAGGGGAAATGGACTCTACCACTTGCGATTCTCTCAGACAACACACTCATAACATCCATTTACTCACTAGGTGCCACCCTCCAACACAGCCTTGAAACCCTAGATAACTTGGACCACTCGCCCCAACTCCTATGGGCCACCTTCAAATCAGATGTTACCAACCTTGCAAAAAAAACGGCAAAACGACAGTTGTCCAAAATCACACACAAGATCAAATCCCTTCATGGTGACATCCACCGACTAGAGGCCAACCCCAATCTCAATACACAACCAGCCCTACATACTGAAATTGCATTCCTCAAAAACGAACTAGACCACCTTGAGTGAAAGAGATATAAAAATGATAGAGCTAAAGCAACAGTGAGATGGCAAGAAAAAGGGAAACACATAAATAAGTACTGGTCAAAATTACATACCCCAAAACGCCCTAGAGACATTATATATGCACTACACAACCCCACCACCAATAGACTTACAAACCGAACATCAGACATGGCAAAAATAGCGCGTGACTACCATTACAACCTACAAGCAATAGGTACACATGACCCAACAAACACAAACTGTATTCAAGCTGAAACACACGTTCTAAATCAAATCCCAAATGATCAAAAGTTCAATAATGACATGTCTGACCTACACCAATACATCACAGAAGAGCAAACACAAACAGCATTAGCAGCATCAAAAAATGGAATCACGACTGGACTTGATGGGCTTCCATACAAACTATGGAAAACCCTGCATGACTACCACCAACGAATAACAAAACAGGAGCAAAATGCAGCACACAAGACACCCCCTTTTGATGTAATTAAATGCCTTACAATAGTTTACTCAAATATACAACACCTAGGCGTAGATCCGTCCACCAACTTTTCTGCAGGGTGGATGTGCCCACTATACAAAAAGAAAGACCATACAAAAATAGAAAACTATCGCCCAATCACACTACTGAATACTGACTACAAAATCATGACAAAAATCCTAGCTACACAACTTGCCCACTACGCATGCCAACTTCTACACCCAGACCAAACAGGCTTTGTCCCAACCCGTTCCATCTTCAACCCAATTAAGCTGGCTGAAACAATGTGTGCATATGCGGACTACATGGAAGAAAATGGCACCATCGTTGCCCTCGACCAAGAGAAAGCATACGACAAAATAGATCACACTTACTTACTAAAGACCCTCAGAATGTTTAACCTACCCGACCTATTCATAAACACAGTGGAATCCATATACAAACACGCACACATGGCAGTAATGATAAATGGTGTCCTGAGTGATAAGTACCATGTTACCCGTGGTGTATGACAAGGGGACCCCCTTTCCTGCCTTCTATTCAACCTGGCAATAGAACCACTAGCAGCATCCATCAGGAATGCACCAGATCTTACTGGCTTCCACATACCCAATGCACCATCTAAAATAATAATAAACCTATATGCTGACGACACTACTGTCTACCTATCGCAAAACGATAAATATGAAACACTAGAACACATACTTAATACCTGGTGTATTGCATCTGGAGCCAAATTTAACCTCAACAAAACTAAGATTATCCCGATCGGCACCAAACCTCACAGAGACCGAATCATTGAAACATGCCGCCTACATCCAGATGACCACCCACTAACGGAACAAATCAGAATAGCCAAAGATGGACAACCAACACGAATCCTGGGAGCATGGATTGGAAATAATGTTAACCAACCCCAAGTCTGGAATACAACACTCGAAAAACTGTGTGCAACGCTTAAACTATGGACAACAACAAAACCAACACTTGATGCCTGCTGGCTTATCATCCAAATGCTTGTGGGTGGCATGACGCAATTCCTCACAAAGGCACAAGGAATGCCGCCTGAAATCGTAACATCCCTCCAACGCATCACGCGTGATTTTCTCTGGGACAACAAACGAACCCCCCCAGGACTAGGTATCCACAATCTCACTAAACCAAAGTCAGAGGAGGGCATTGATCTCCTAGACATTGATGCAAGAAACCGGGCTATAGATATCACCTGGCTTGCGACATATTTGGATCTCTCACCACAACGCCCAATGTGGGCCTTCATCACAGACGCCATTATCAATACCATCTGTAAAGACGGCATACACAACCCAGGAGACATCAACATATTCCTAACAACACTACGCCCCACTGGCCATACATGCAAAAACAGGAAGCAAACACCACACTCGGTAATCAACTTACTACAAACTGCTCGACACTGCAACTTATCATTTGCACCCCCCAAGCTATCAAAATTATTAAAACGACAACTCCCCGCCTGGCACCACCTGGGCGTCCCCCCCCAAACTTACAAGAAACGAACAGTGGACTGTCTAAGAATCACCCACAAAGCAGCTCACATCCGTGATCTCATACGCATTGGCCGCCAACTCACAAATGTAAACAACAGACGACACAAACCAGACAAAGACTGCAAATGTCGACGATGCCACCGTGACTGGCAACTCGGCTGTAAAAACCCCCACCAGTGTGCACACGCAGCCCGTACAATAGTAGGCTACCTCCCTCCTATCTTCAACCCCCATGACTCAACCCCAAAAGACGGCCTCACACTCACCCCACACAGGAAAGAAGCAAATGCACAAGCAAAACTACTAAAGAGTGATAGCCTCCTCTTTGACCCAACTATGACCGCATGAAACCATCTACACGACTGCTTCTGAATCCTAGGTGACAATAACAACAACCCCACCGAACCCGCATCCCGACTGCAACGCCCAAGACCAGAAATGGGACAACACGCAGATCTAACAATAATTTACACAGATGGATCATGTATAGATAATGGAAAAATGACCACCCGATGTGGGGCCGGAATATGGTACAATACAGACCACCCTCTTAACTGCACTGTCCGAGTCCCAGGACATGAACAGTCCAACCAAACCGGAGAAATAGCTGCATCAGGGAATTAGAACATTACTGATTTTACACTTACGGACTTATTGACTACTGATCACACCACTTATCATTTGCCGAGCAATAAGTTAAATTTAAGTGAGTTTCAAGCTCGCTCAAGTATAATGGATACTTCATAAGGCATGCAGCCAGGCAAGTGATTGTCAAGTAGAATTAAGCTAGATACAAGTAACACCAGTAGTCTGAGACGTAGGCTTGAAAAGATTATCTTGATCCCCTCGAGCTCAACAACTGCACTTCACTTTGCAAAGGCACCAAATGGGTTATTGGATACAGCGTTGCGACTACCCACACCACAAGTCAGTGTCCATTGGACTGGTCAAGTGAAGACGAACCTTTTCACAAAATGGAAAACTGCCCATGAGTTTTCGTCCGTTGAATAGTCTAGCCAGAACAAAGTGGACAGGTTCGTCTGTAGGGTGGGTGAAAAAGACGCTGGTGGGAAGGCGAAATACGGGGAGCAGGATTGTGGGGCAGGTAGGAGCTGCTAGTTGCGTCTGAGGTGGGCTCTGGTATGTGAGTACGCCTAAGGGGTTTCGCGTCCTGGTTGGCAAGCACAGAGAAGTGGATGGGTTCGTTCGTGTGGTGGTCAAAAAGACGCCAGTGGGAAGGTAGAATACAGGAAGCAGGATCGCGGGGCAGGTAGGAGCTGCTAGTTGCATCTGAGGCGAGCTCTGGGGTGTGTGAGTGCGCCTAAGAGGTTTTGCGTCCCAGTTGGCAAAGCAGATTTCATCAGTGCAGTGGACGAAAAGATGCTGGTGGGAAGGCCGAATATGGGAAGCAGGATTGTAGGGCAGGTAGGAGCTGCTAGTTGCATCTGAGGTGAGCTCTGGTGTGTAAGCACGCCTGAAGTTTCAGGTCCCGGACAGAGAAGGGGATGGGTTCATCTACACAGTGGTCAAAAAGACGCTGGTGGTAAGGGGGAATACGGGAAGTGGGATTGCAGCTCTGGGGCTTTTTGTCCATCGGATGGTCAGACAGTTTGCCTGTAGACTTGCCGAAAAGATGCTGGTGCGAGACCTATGAAGCTATCTGGAAGGCATGATGGCCAGCAAATTTATTGACATAGAAAAGTTGGAAGCTATCGTAAGACTGTTGTGGGCTAAGCTTAGTTGGAAGGAAATGTTTACCATACACAGGAATAAGGTGCGCTGTCCGGTAAATGCTATCAATATGGATAATACTAGAGTTATGCTGTGCTGTATTGTGGTTCTGTGGTTGTACCAACCACATCCCTGTATCTTCATCTGGGTGGTCGCCAACACGATCAAACCACTGCACAACTGCACACAGGTAATAAGTGCCCAGGAACCAGAATGAGAAGAAAGCAAGAACTCGGGCAACCTCAAGTCCGTTCATCGCTTCCATTTCTGGGCTCGCATTGACAAATACACAGTCACACCACAGTCCTTTGTTCCTCCAGTTGGGACATGAGCGAATAACCTTGTGGCGCATGCCATGGATGCCACTTATATCACTGGGTGCATAGAAAAAGGTGTTTGCAGAGTTGAAAACCTTGAGTGGCCCAGTGTACCAAGGGTTGTCCGATGCTGGAGTATCCTGTGTAATATTGGCTCCATTAATGTCCGGTTGAGATTGTTCGAATAGGAATCTTGATAGAAGGGATGTGATATTTGAAAGGTGAAGTTCTTCCCCCAATTATATCACATTGTGCACCCGCTCAGGCTCTGAACGTCAAGATTGAAGCATAGCAATATCTTTGGAATGTGAGCATGACTTACGATAGGTTTGCGAAAGCTTGACATGTGCCTGTATATCCGTGGGGTCAGTGTCAACCGCAGAAGCACGATCTTCGTCATCTTCATAGGGTGTATTCTCTGGCCGTGTTATAGGTGGGGTTGAATTGTCAGGTCGTGCCTGATCTTCAGGATCTGAGGACCTGTCTCATCATTTGCAAGATTCAATTGGGATCACTTACCATGTTCATAATCCGGCACCTGAATATCATCTAGAATGTGAGAATCAAGCATGCCGCGTGTGTTGAAATCACTACGAGCAGCAGACAACTTGTCAAGCCGCTGGTTCGTGAGTAGCATTTGACCAAGTGGCTCATTCCAGTTAGATCGGTGGTAAGGTTCTTTAACAGCCTTGATATGCTTTGATTCTGTGATTGAAGAACACAGGCCGTTCGGTGTGCCATACAACGTTGACATCTTTGAAAATCTCCCGATACTTGTAGAATCGAGTCAATGCATCTTCAATTTTCTTGAGCACTAGTCCATCAATGGTATTCTCTCAAACCATATAGCAGAATTCTAAGAAGGCACGGACTGTGTGGACCATCTCAGGAGGGACATGGCCGTCAATGGCCAGCAAATACACCTGATTTTGTCAGCCAAATATCAATTTGCTACTGGATATGAACCTTCATCAATCCTTTTGAGTCGTTTCCAGTCCACTGTTTGAAATTCCACCCCTGAGGAAAGCGCCATAGCCCTGAAAATGAAGCAACTCCTGCAATTCTACGTTTCAATCATAAAATGACCATGTACAGTGGTAGATGATGGGTTTGTCTCACCGGTGATCAATGTCGTCAAGTATTGCTTCGGCCCAACTTTGCCCATGTTCTTGGTAAAGATATTTCTTAATCCACTCTACTAAGTGGTCCTTGAACGCGCCTTTGATGAGTTGATGCAAAATATCTGGAGAAAGCATTGCATAAATGTCGGCGCGGGGGAAATCGTTGGTGAAAGGCTGAGCAACATCTTATGAATTAGTAACATGTATGACTGCGATTGCGACTCACTATAAGATCGCCAATGATTCCATAATCATCCCATAATACT
>JBBPUD010000544.1:0-15989 GCA_038094475.1 Phylloporus aff. rhodophaeus
AAATACAATGTTACATGGTATTGCAGGATCACGCGGTACTTACTCACGACCGTGTATCCTGCAAAAGTAGGGCACGATCATTACTGTAAGATTTTGCAGTATATCTACACTATAGCCTGCAATATCCCCACTCGTCCCACTGTTTACCTTGGTTCTGTTCCATCCGAGAATGCTGATCATGGATGTAAAATCGCCACTCATTGACCAATATTCGAAGGACGAGAACGAGATGGCGCCAGTGATATTATGAAGACTGTACTGCTACCATCGAACATGACCTCCGGTTTCTGCAGCTAGATGGTGCGCCAATTACTTACTTCATGACTGAGGTCGGCCTATTCCAGAATGTCGGATAGTCTACACCTCAAGTTCATCAACAAAAGAGCCTGACATATGTTCTGTAAACAAAGTATCAGGTCAAACCCACATAAAACTCAAGTCTGCAACCATTCTGACATACACTGCAGATATCTTCTTCGTCTCCCTTGTCGCGATAGAGCATCCATTCTACGTAACAATACTGGCCCTCAGGACAACAGAAATGTCGTTCATGGGCAGCCTCCTCAGCAACCACACCTCATTTTGCAGGTCATCGGTGAGTCGTTCGAGCAACGTACACGTTTCTCATCCGAGTGCGGAGGGTGGTAGCGCATAAGTAAGCAGGCCATGTTAACGCAGAGTGGAGAGGACCGTCCGTGCAGTATGTTCCGTATAGGTATGCAGACGGTGAGGAAGGACGTGAGGAAAGCTTGTGCATCTTAAGCAACATGGTAATGTAAGTCTTTCCAAGGGAACAATGGCCTGCTGTTGCTAGCGCTCATCGTCGATGCCTATGTTCGTCGTACATCAAGTTAAATACCCTTACTCGGTGAATAGCGCTAGCAGTTCCACGCAAGCCATACAAGAGCGTGAACGTTGTGGGAGGCCATAGGCCAGCGGTGGCAGGGGCCACAGCGTGGTGGCCAGAGTCAGATTGCTAGCGTGGGTAGTCATCGGTTGTCGTAGTCAGTCCTCTCTGTCATGTCCACCATCTGGATTGCACTGCGCACCTTCCAGGGAGTCATCCTCCAGTCCTTCCCCCACATAAACATAAACCTTCCAAGTAAGTTCGTGACTGAAAACACATCTACTAGTAGCAAAGAAAGATGTGGCAGACAGCATTGCGAGAAAATGATTGACTGACGGTGAATGCTGTAGCACCTTGAGAGACCCATGTCTGAGGCACAACCTGCGAGTTCATTGCACTCGACCGTGGCTCGTTTGGAGTGCAATCTGAATGAGGACCACTTAGACACATGTACACACAAGGAACGCGCCAAGGTACCTTTGCATTTTGGCCACATTCGTGCTTGTCCTGCCCAATGAGCATCAAACCCGGTATTGAGGTTCTATAGGTGGTATTCACTGTGGGGATTGTGGCTGTCTGGAACATGACTGTTTCATCCGACCTGAATCCTATAGAATACTCAGTGGTGAGCTCCACGGCATTGCAATCGTGCTCGTTTGCTCCTTGATTGGAGCAGTGCTCAATAATGTTTGCCCCTTTTATGGCAGTGCGTGAGAACCTGAAGCTACGTCTTCCTGGTCTGCTCAAGTCATTCGTGGATGCCTACCTAGAGTTTTCCCTTATTGGATTGCTTGGAAGTTACAGGAATACGAGATGTCGTGACTCAGACACTTCTGAACCCATCCCATCATAGCAACGTGTTAGAACTCCTTTGTCCATTTTGTTGTTGATCACTTTCCAGCGTATCTCACTCTTTCCGCTGTGTGTATGCCACCACCAGTGCTATTCACAAAGTGAGAAAGCTCGATTTGTGTGGCACCCTGACAAATAGGCACTGACAATGAACGACAGCGAGGGATTGTCTCGCTGGGAAGACCGAGATGTAAATGGTTATGTTGTCCCTGAAACTTGTTGCACCATTCAAGACAATTATCACTCTTTGACTTTCAAGGTGCAATTTAGATCTGTGATGGCTATTGGACACCGTTTGCACCCAAGCAAGAGACAATTGGCAGTAGTATTGACAGGTAAGGTCCCTATCTTTAGATCAGACCAATGTCATTGGAGCAAAGAACCACAGGCGCAGCACCGAACATGCCGTTAGTGAACAGTGCAGCTGAACAACGACTCGGACCGTAAAACTGCATGTACGTGGCATCTCTCCATTCCTATGCTTATATTTACAGAGTATATAGCCAGGGCGCAATGACCAACATTAAAGTTGATAATGCGATTGGTAGAGAGGGCCGAATAACTGCGCGAGATGAATGTTCGGTACAATCACGGAGGTATTTATTTCTATTTCTATATTTTGTGACGCCCCAAAATGTGACGCGATTACTAGTAGAGGTATGGCCTCGACCGCTTTGACTCCGTACACCCAATCCGGGAAGGCAGGCAGCTGCGCCCTCCAAGTAATTTTCGTAATCGCTCGCGCATGCAGGTTGAGTCTTTGGCCCAACAATGCCGGAGTTCGAAAGTGTATAGATACAAGGCTCGCCAAGCCGATGTGAATGAACTTACCTCCCATCCACAATGCCTCCACCAGTTTTTGATTTGGCCCGATTTCAAAAAATCATCAATATTCAGTACTCTCACCAGGCTGCCGACAGCTTGGGGAACCCTTTTGGACCCGTCGCTGGCTGGGCATTGAACCCCTCTGAAAACCAGAGCGTGAGTAATGATCAGTTTGTGTCGTGCCGGCCAAGGGATCGGATGACCACTCACTTACTTTACAGTGGAAAATCAGACCGATTCCTGGAAGCGACACGTTCACCATCCAGAACCAAGCCACTGGCACCTATGCGTCTGTATGCAAGGAAATCGATGTACGTATTCTCGAGAGGATCACGCACAAGTTCGTGACTGAACAGGGTGATCTCGCAGGGCGGTGCGGTTGTTGGCAGTGGGGAAGCGTTCCCATGGGCTCTCGTCCCAGTCGAACCGGACGTATATCAGTGTGTTTCGTATTCGGTCTCTATCCCCTCACCTGACATGTTTCACTTGTTTTATCAAGGATCGTATCTACCCAGCAAGGCTATATCTGGTTCCTTAACAGCAGTGACAACAATTACCCGGTAATATTCGGTTTCCTTGGTTGGGCCCAGGTGACTCATGTGCTCGTCAACAGATCTTGCTCCAGGATCCCATCAATTCGGGGAAGAACGCTTTGTGGAAAGTGATTTACGCCGCTTGAATGATATTTCGTCGATCCTGCTCCAGTGTGTGTTTCACGTTGTGAAGAGAAAGAGAAGGGAGGGAAAAGGTTCGATGATGCACGGTGTCGTAGTTCTCGTGTTTGTTGCTCGACTGACAATGATGTGAATCAAATGGTGTCTAATAATGGCATGAAGATGGTTTATAATGCAATGTGCCAATCACCTATAGGGGAACCTCAAGATGCCAGCTCAGAATCATTTAGTTACATTTGTTACACCCCTCCCTTCGCGCAGAAGCCACCAAGCGAGAAAACAGATGGGTGGGAGCTTCGAGTTTGGATCGGATCAGACAAGGCCAATTCTGAGAGCAAGTTCCTGCAGAGACGGATGATCGCGCTCACGTTGAATGACATTTATACTCGCCACGGCCCACGAGAAGGGTGGCAGTTCCGTGCGAGCCCATAGCACCGCCATCATCTCACTCAGCCAATCACTCAGATACCCTTATGTTGATACTACCATGATTGGGAACCGAACGCGCTTTCGATTACAGGCGTAGGATCGAGAAGAGAGGTATGTGTGCTGTTCTGGTTGTTTGGGAACCCTCGATGGGTTTTCCAGTTAGCTGACATGCTTTACTAGGTTAACGTCGGGATGGCAAAGGCCAACAGACCTCGGTGTTGTTGCTATCGCGCTCCTTGATTGGGAATCACGTGTGTTTTTACTTTTCTTCCCCCCCTTTCTGCATCGAGTCACAGCGTTCAACTTCCACAAAAGCACCACACGCCAGTGTCTACTGCCTGTGCTCTCAAACTCCACAACCAATGAATGATCGGACAACTTCAGTCTTCGAAGAAAAAGTTTTATCCGCAAGCGCACAAGTGCTTCTCCGGTACTCGGTTCAACCAGTTATTCCATATCGATGTGTACACGTGGGGTATGCTACGTGTCAATTGGTGGTGATTGAGGGACATTACTGGGGTTCTGTTTCTGGCCTCATCTCTGATTATCACAATCTCCTCATCTGAATATACTGACCATGAGGTAACCCACGATCATTGTGGACGGGTGTCCTTGGCGCTCAAACACGAGTCTGATCACTAATACCCCTTCCTGGACCAAATCTGGTGACTAGGCCTGGCTTACAGCCGCTCAGGGGATTGCATTTGCGCCACAGGACATATGTGGAATGCATACATTTGGTCACGCAAAATTGGAAAAAGTCAAGCCTTCTATTCGCACTATATACGGTTGGTATGGAGGACTTGTTCCCACCGCCGAGATGGGCATGTGGGAAGATGAATCAGATGAGCAGGGATGCACGAGAACGACGAGCGCTGAGTGCTGAGCTCTGGGCCTCAGTTGATATCGCCTTCGCAATGGTTTGCAGATGGGCTCCTTTGTGAGATACTGGCCGACCGACATATAGACATACTCTTAGTCTGGAATCGCACAGGGCTATTAAAAGTCCTGAAAGTGAAATTTATTCATGATGGTTATTCGTGTTTAGAGTCGCCTTTATTTTTGATGTGTCTTACCCCTTCTTCCACAGAGAACCGTCACATCCTTGTTATGAATATCGCGGCAATTTTTATCTGCTTTCACGACATGAAGTACACTTTGAAATCAAGATCTGAACAGCTGAATGGTACTAAAAAACAGAATCCTTGATCCTCCACTGGGCTTCCGGTCCATCGTACTCATTGACATCCTTGAGTGTAATCTATCGACAGATGCCTCGTGAGATATCCTCCACTCAAGTAGGGCATATATCACCAGAGCGCCATCATCCCCATATTCCAGGACCCACGCACGAGGGTTTTCTTCCTTGCTTACGATCCTTGATGTTAAGGAGAATGTCAGGGAGGAAACGGAAGCCAAATGCGAA
Organism: Phylloporus aff. rhodophaeus; assembly: GCA_038094475.1. Classification (NCBI taxonomy): domain Eukaryota; kingdom Fungi; phylum Basidiomycota; class Agaricomycetes; order Boletales; family Boletaceae; genus Phylloporus; species Phylloporus aff. rhodophaeus. The sequence goes on from JBBPUD010000544.1 coordinate 5,054, forward strand.
ACACACTGATATATGTCAGGGTCCCTGACCTTGTACAGGACCCACTTGTATTTATCTCTACCACCAGTGACGGATGTGGCCTCGCAGCCCTGTGTGAGTCCCATTTAATACCAAGTTTTATATATCTTCTCTATCGAATGCACGCACCTCAGTGAACGCATAGAATAGGGTGGATTGGTTCCGGATAGTGATCTCCCATTCGTGTCCAATCCCTGGTCTGATATTCCACTGTCGAATTGGTGAGTGGCTCAGCCCGTACAAGTGTAAGCTGTCACTACGTACAGACTGAGTTGTTGTGGTCCCACTCTTCTTCACGTTGACCTCTCCAGGGTTGTCCGCTGGGTTGTTGACGGCTTGGGTGGCGTGTTCCACGTTGACGATAGTGCACCCCCCTACAACCAACCTTTGAGGCACAGGGAATATCCAATCCGATTGTGGGTTAGACGTTGGGGATGAAGAAATGTGAACATCGTTATTCACGGGGGTTTCCATCTGGAGTGTGTTGATTCGCGTTACCCGGGCAGGTATTTATACCGTTTTTGAAGTTGGCTTTCAGTCTGAGCTGGAACTGAGGAAGAGTTTGGAAACACAGCGTCAGTTGCCTGCAGGCCTAACATGACTGGCATGCGTTTGACACGGCGCTTGGAGTCTTCTACTACTACCGTTCTCGAAATCGCACGTATTTCCGCTCTCGGTGACCGGAGAATCTCCGGGCCGAATTCATGGACGAAATTGGTGGTCTAGATCTGGCTCTTCCCTTTGAACAACTCCGTCGTTTCTGAACAGGTCCACGGCGTCTCGCGAAACCACTAGGCTGTATTTGTTGCAGGCGTTCTGGAACACACGACAGTCTGCGCCACCCTTCAAAGCCCACACCTCACGCAGGTGTTCTGACGCTGACCATTCCAATACTGATGTTAAGATGAAGAAAAACAAGGGATTCGAATTAGTGTATCGGCGGGTAATGTACATGTTGATTGGCGTACGAACACGTCTACAGATCGTACTCAAGGGTGTAATGAAATACGATGCTACTTGACAGCCTTCTCAATGGCAGCGGGGAGAAAGGAATCAGGAATAAACACCAGTCTAAAAACACATCTAACCTACAACCAGAAACAATATCGAGACAAGAAGTGTTGGGAAGGGCGAGGAACGAGTTGGCACCAGGAATAATACGGAGTCCGTACCGTTGTGGCAGTGAGGGAGAGGCAGGCGAGAGGCAGGCGGTGGCAGGGGTCTCTGTGGTGGCCGGAGTCGGGCGGTTAGCGTAGGTAGTCGTCGGTTGTGGTAGTCAGTCCCCAGTCCTGTCCGCCATCCAGGCTGCCCTGCGTGCCTTCCAGGGAGGTCACCTGCCATCCTAGCCCATTCCACCGTTCCCCAAGACAGTCAAAGATGTGGTGTTGCGCTTCTGCTGCTTGACGGCGTGCCCATCGATAATCAAGACAGTCGTCCGTCGGACCTGTCCAGAATCGCCAAATGATCGACGCCTTGCGTTCCTCGACAAATGATCCAGGTGTGTGTTCCGTGAACTAGGATTGATGTCAAACACGCATGGCAAGTGAATGGTACGAGACACGTACATAGTTGAGAATCTCGACAGTGTCCTTTCCACGAGAAATTCAGATTGGCAGCCATGTCCACCCACATTCCGGGCGTCTTCTTCGTCTCCCTCGTCTTAATAAAACATCCATTCTATGCAACAATGCCAACCTCGGGGACAGCTGCCGCAATCTTGTCCAGGATGTCCTTCACAGGCAATCCACTCAACAGCCACACTTCGTTTCGCTGGTCGTTCGTAAATTGTTTGAGTAAGGCGAGTGTTTCCTGCTTGGGTGTGAACGGGAAAAGAAGGCCAGCACGCGACATGTCGCAGATCCAGATCGCACCTTCAAAAGCGAGAAGCAATAACCGTATCGACGAGTGTTTGTATCGCGGGAGTAGGCGCGCCATGTCAACGACAGGCACCATAAAGAGATCTTTGTTCCGCGTGTGCACGGAGACAGCAGATGAGGAAGGATGTCACAAATGATTGCGCAGTTTGAGTTACAACATGATTATGTAGGTCTTCCCAGTGAGACAATGTTCACTGACGCTCATCGTCAGTGCCTAGGTTCGTGTGAGCTCCCCATTGTGCATTCCGCATATCAACCTTCCTTACTCGATAAATAGTATTCGCAGTTCCACGTGAGTCATACAGATTGACCGCGATGCAAGAACGGAAACCAGAGTAACTGTACGATCCTGTGAACTGGATGAAATCCATCAGCCTACATAAACGTACGGACTGGGAACTTACTTCGCTCAAAATGAGTGGTCTGTCTACCCTCTTGGCACTCCACAAACTCGTGTGTCCAAAGTGCCATACCTTCTCGTAAGCTCGTCACCAAAAATGCGTCCGCTACCATTAGCAACGCAAGATATTGGCTAAACGTGACTTCTTGTGTGTGCAAGAAAACGATTGGCTGATGAGTGGGCGTCGAGAATGCGGCATTGACAAGAGACACTGTATCTGACGCACAGCCAGCGAGTTCATTTGACTCGGTAGTTTGGAGTGCAACGAGAACTACCTGGATCCATGTATCCCTAACATAAACAGTTGCGAGTACGCTACCTTTCCCTGATACTCGAGATGTTTCTTCAGAAAACGTTCGAATGCTTCAATCGCGTGTCTGGCGCCCTATGATAATTCTGGGTATTGTGAAATCGCTCGGTAGTATCTGCGGGAACGAACCTGAATCTCATCGTGCAGTGAGCTTTTGCTGCCCAACAATCGTCTTCATGCCAGCATAGCGCTGCCTTCCCAACGAGGAAAAGAACTCTCAGGAATAATATCGATTACTCAGCGTTACTCAGCGCTCGGTTGCTTGCTGTTGTTCGCACCAAAGGTACGCAAATCAGATCCAGGGAGTTGCTACAGTACTACTTCCCTCGACGGCTAAACTAAAGTAGTTGACACCGTATTTTCAGTGGACTCTCCCACAGTTCTGACGAAAAGGCGACTTCAGAAAATGTATGAATACACTCGCACGGCCGACGCAGATTAATTGACACAAGTGCATCCCCCACAGATCGTACTAGTGTCTCTATCCTTCCGTTTACCATGTCCCCACCACGGGCAACTGACGAGTGGGTGCCACAAGGATCGTGCATCATCGTCAACATAAACTACACCACTCAAGTCGCGGACAATTCGGCGACAGTCCCAGCAAATATCTTTGGCCAGACGAGTCTGGCGACCTCTCAAACCCAGCGTGTGGGTATTGACAACTTATACTTGCATTGGCCGAGGATTGGACGGTCACTCACTTGTCTGATTGGCAGTGGAAACTTGACGGGATTGCTCAGCTTGGGCAGACCCGTATCCGGAACGAATCCACCCAATTCTATGCGGCCGATGGGGTACGTGCACTTGTTAGAAGAAAAGTACACATGACTGAACGGGACTGATCAGGGCGATGTCGTCACTGGCTCTATGGAGGATGAATACGAGTGGGTTACCATCATCGTCAGAAATCCCGATGTAGTACAGTGTGTTTTGTGTTCGGCTTCCGTTTCTTCACTTGACATCCTCCCTTCCCTCATCAAGGATCGCAACCAAGGACCAAAAGCGCGTATGGGTCCTCGAGTATAAAGACTCTGGCGCTCGGGTAATTAATACACATCACGGTTTGGTATACAGGATATCTCATGAGGGATTGTCAACAGATTATGCTCAAGGATATCATGGAGAGCACTGGATTGGAAGCACAGTGGAAGATCGTGGACGAAATCTCAACATAGGGTTTTTTACTTCTTTCAGCTATATGGGTTTTGTGATACATGATTTTGGTTCATAACACGGTGTGGAAGTTAAACGTTAACTCCTCACCAAGTGTACAATATCCGAACATACTCTCGAAAACAAAGCCGGGTGCTTCATTATGTTCCTGTTAGGCAGTATCCTCAGTAGTGGTGGGAACCTGGAAGCATAATAACAAAGGTAGACACGAGTCTGAAATTTATCTAACCTGCCAAGGTTGTCAAGAATGAACGGAATAAAACGCAAGACGCAGTTATAAGGAGTAATTTCCCCCCTCGAATTACAACAAAGCCTGTCCATCGTGCGTGTTGCCACTCCTCGCGAGTCGAGTCGCGACCCGTAGACACCGTGCCCACACCATCGATCCCGTTAAACCATGTCAGCAGTTTCACGTCTCTGTTCACCGCAAACACACCGCGTCTCGTCTCCACCGTGCCCCCATGCGATCCCCTGCCACTACCATTCGCCATCCCGACTAATTAAGACCGCACCACCGTCAACCACGAAATGTTGTCGGGCAGGATGAGAAATGGGTTGGCATTAGGAATAATGCAGACCTTACCGTTCCCCAAGACAGTCAAAGATATGAATTGGGGCTTCTGTCGCTTGACGGCGGGTCCATTGACGACCAGGACAGTAGTCCGTTGGACCTGTCTAGATGATCAACGCTTTGCGTTCGTCGACAAAAGAACTAGGCATACGTTCCGTTGACTAGACATGATCAAACACGCACACGGTCACTAATGATATGAGGACGTACATGGTTGAGAATCTTGACACAGGATACTTTCCAAGCGAAATTCAAGTTGGTCGACTCACATCTTGATGGAACATCCATTCTTTGTAACGATACCGACCTCGGGGATAACCGCAACAATCCTGTCCAGGATATCCTTCACGGGCAATCTGCTCAACGTGGGTCACCGGTAAACTGCCTGAGTAACGGGATAGTTGTTTTCCTCGGGTAAAGACAGTGCAAGAAGGCTAGCCCGCGGCACATCAAGGATCCAGAGTACGCTCTTAGAGTCGAGAAACGATGATCATCTTGAAGAGTATTTGTATTTCGGCAGTAGACACGCCACGTTAACAATGGGCACCATAGAGGTTGGTCTGTGTTGTGTATTCTGCATGGGTACGGAGACGATGGACGTAACAATTGCTTGCGCAGATTAAGTGACAATACGGTTGCGTGAGTTCTCCTAGACCTAATGGGTAGGCCCATGAGATGGTGCTAACACGGTTGTTTGGATTGGAGGCAGGCGGCGTGTTGAACACCAGAGCCATTTGGTCCTTCCCACGACAACGCATCCTCAACACTTAGGCGGAACATCTCACTCTGTACAACTCACCAATCAGACCACCTTTTCGAAGGCTTAAAGCTAGGTCGAAGCCGCCATGACTGTGCGGTGTCAGCGAATGCGCTCTCGATTACAGGCGCAGGGTCGAGATGATAAATACGGGTGCCATTCTGTTTTGCTCGATAGACTGATGAGCCTTTCTTAACGTCGCGTTGAGCCATAGGCCTTTGCATCACTGAACAAAACAGACCTCAGTGTTGTGGCTGTCGTGCCGCCTGGACACGAGTGTCACGCACGTGTCTCTGCTTTGCGCTCTCGTATCTCCTCTCACCCTGATCCGATCATCGTCCTGGACCCTCTTTTCCGTATAGACTCACAGCTTCCGTATCACGAGGAACCACAACCATTTTGGATTAATACATCCGCACTAGCATCTACCTGAGCTCAAACCCAACAATGAATGAATGATCGGACAACATCGGACTTCGATAAGTTTTATCCGCTAGCGCGCAAATGCTTCGTTAGGGTCCGGCTTTCCATATCGACGCGCAGATATGGGGCATGCTACGTGTCAGTACCTCACCTTTGATTATCACAATCTTCTCCTTATCTGAACCCACCGCCCATGAGGTGACCCGCACTCAGGTATTCTTCTGCGTTTTTTTCCCAAACCACGTCTGGTGATCTAGATCGTCTGACTGTAAGGCCTGGTTTGCACGGTTCACCAGGACTTGATTCTCACTGTTTATACACGACGCAGGAATGCACCCATGGTCATGCAGAATTAGATAGAGCCGTGTCTTCTATTCATACTATATATGGTCGGCGTGGATGAACTCGAAATCGTTCAGAGTAGAAGATTTCGGAAGGAGACACGGAGGCCAAAAGTGATGGCGAGGGTGAGGTGGAAACAGAAAGGTGCAGAGACAGAGTCCCTGAATGTCGCAACAGGCTGGTGCGGTTGGGCGGAACAGAGCTACATGTCACCGTAGCGGCTGTCAAACCGGGTTCCAGGCACGCATGCTCGTCCACAGCTTACAGCGCACACACTGTCTCGAGCCCTGGATCAAGGCCACACATGTCATCACCTAGACTTCGACCCAAAGCTTTGGCGGGATGCACAGCATGAGAATGGGCAGACCTAGCGCGAGGGTATGCGACTTGTTGCGCAAAATGCACCGTGACAGACGTCTGTATGGGTACACATTCGATATCTTGTGAGCCGTTCAAGGGATGATGGACCAGTTGCTGACGAATCAGGATCCCGAGTGCCCACCTCACGAACCTTACCTTCTTGGTCGTTCGGAATAGTGAGCTATCCTGCCCTGATGTTATCGAGTAATTTTGCCTTATTGTGTGAAACGACCAGGTCACCAACCAAGTCCGCCAGACAAGCACATGAATTGCGTAGAATCACGAGTCAAGTCGGAAGCAATGAAGCGGGGGTCTAGAGGAACAGAGTATGAGCCATTTTGGACGTCCTCGCGTTGGGTGCAGGACGTAACGGCAAACGTAGCACCCAAGAAGGTTAAGCCCGAGAGCAGCATACTCCAAAAGGTAAGTATTCCAATTTCTACGAGGTTCTATGACACATTCATTCAGGAGTCCTTCCCAAATGGATGTGTGCATCTGCCATCAACGCGAGGTATCATAGATTTAGATATGACAGCAACGCCCTGCCCTCAAGATTCTTGGCGGATAAAAATTGAACGGTGCGTACAATATCATCCCCTCGACCCAGTGTAAACGTCCCATCGCAGCCGACATAACGATGTCCGACCACTTTGACGGAAAATATATCATCTTCTCGTATCTCAAGACCTTCACAAAGGGAAAGCCTGAGCCTTCTCCCACCGCCATCAGTGGTGACACTAAGTCGGTTTACATCGACCGAAAGGCTGCTGATCCCTCGAAATTTCTACACGTAACGATTTTTCCCTCTGTTCTGAGCACATTGCTCACCTTGTAAATCGCCTTTAGTGGACGATAAACCATATGGCGGTGGTTATACGATTAGCGCTGAGTCGTTTACCAACACCTCATTTACGAAGGATCGGGCGACGCTGGATAAAGGGACGGTAATCGCCACCGATGTGGGCCAGGAGGTATGGTACATCACAAAAACTCAGGGAGGATACTACACGTAAGTAGTGCTCATCCTTTCGAAACACCGCCTTCCGTTCACCTCTAAGCTACTCTTTTCAGCATTAGCCTCAAAAACAACCAGGATGAGTGTGTGCCGGTTTGGACGGTTCTATCCGAGGAGGAGCAGGCCCCGGTAATTAGTCTCTGCTGTCCGATCTCGAAGTTTACTGATTCATAGTACAGATTCTGGTCAGGTCGATCATCCCCATCTCCGACAGCTTCATCCATGGCCAACTGTTCAAGTTTGAGGCAGTGCAACCCCCGGTAATTGGTCTCTGTTGCCTAATATTACAGTTTACTGATCATGGTACATATTCAGTCATACCCACTCGTGCGGGGCCGCATCGTAAATGTTGAGTATGGCGCAGCGAACACCGCCATCAACCCCATGGCCCCGTTACAGAATCTCTTTAGTGCTTATACCTTGCCCGGCGATCAAAACCAGCAAGTAAGTACCGACAACGCGCGTTTGTATCTGACAAAAATTGGACGGTTACTTACTTATTCCATAGTGGAACGTCCCGACTATTGGATGGGGCACCAAGACCATCATCCAGAACGTGGGCACCGGTAGATATGCCGTCCCAGTACGTATGTTTACAAGGTATGAAATTTGTGACTGAGTGCGACTGATTTGGCAGGGCAATGCGGTAGTCAATGGTGGCGATGAGCCATACGAGTGGACCCTTCAGTTCGTCGCGGACAAAAAATACAAGTGCGTTTCATAACCGGGTTACGTTTCATTGCTTGACATTTCTTTCATAAAGGATCCTAACCAAGGACGGTCTTGTCTGGAACCTTCCGAATGGCTACCCCAACACTCCGGTGAACCCCATTTATCGACTGTCGAGCAGAGAGGTTATCTGACGAGACATCTATCAATAGATTCAACTCGTGGGTGACGGGGGACCCATTCCCGGACAGTATCAGTGGAGATTCAACTCTGCTTGAACGCAAGGCTTTCGGTTCCCCCTGCTCTCCAGAGTCTCCAGACGTTGGCTCCGATCTGTGTTTCGTGTTCTAAAAAGCGAAAAAAAAAGTGGAAAAGGAACAAAAGCCTCAAAAAAGGTTGGTGTTGTGCGATATTGCAGTAGTCATCGTGTTTTGCTGTTCGAGTTGACAATATCTTGTGAATGAAATGGAGTTGGATTGTGTCCATGTCTCGATATGATCATAGGCAGTGCATTCACCGCAGGACGCACGACACTACGTAAATATAAGAACGGAATGTGTGCTGCAAAAAGAGAGATTATCCCACGTTGACAAAAGTTATCCGTCCCTCTGGCGGGTATCTTGCGGGGAAGAACAAGGACGATTAGACGGTAGTGTTGCTCCCAACTGATGTCCCAAACAAGAAACCTAGAAACCACCCACCTGCTCAACGTGTCATATTCGACCTCGATGCGCTCAACTTCGGAGGTGTACTCCTGTACCACCACGCTAAATTCGACGACCACCATCGCCAAGGGCGAGGAAGCCGCGATGTCTACAAACAGGTGGGTTTACCCTCAACTATGTATATGAGCCCCTACAAAGTAGATCTAACGTCAAGTCATCGACGGTGACCCTTCCGACAGATACGCATCCGACTTCGCCTAGTTTGTGGTTCATGGTGGCCTACATTTGCCGGTCATCGATGCAGGAAGCGTCGTACAGGCCAAGTTGAAAGCACTGGACTTCCCAGCGTATCTTTGACATCCGACGAAATGCCCCACAGCCGGTGGTCAAAAAAAGCCTCCATTAGAAACGGCTGACTTACTGTGGTGGAACAAAAAGCGCTCGAAGCACTAAAACGAAACGGGAAGAAAGGATGACGTCAGGGTTGGAGTTCATCAGCTTCCTATGCGGATTTCTAACGCTTACTTGTCTCTATTCTATGTAGAACGCATTGATGAACACGCGCAAATCGAAGGATCATGACCACCAACATGAGAGGATCACCCCAGCCATTGCACATACTTGCATCGGGTGAATACTTGAGGCAGAAAGATTATAAATACCCACCGGATGGTACCTCCTCACTCTCTTTGTGCCGTTGTAGGCCTAACCTGCTTGAACAAGGTAGTGATAGTTTGGAACCAAGCTTGGTTCGTCATCAAGGGCGCAGCGAGAATCTGTGACATGTGTCGGTCACTTCTCGGAGGGCGACGAGGATCATTGACATCGGTCGTGGCTCGGCAACCGAAATTAAGGACTTCAATTGTGACACATTGTGTTGGTATTTAGAATTGTCTCCATATCTCGTCTTATCTCCGTGTCCTGAAGAATTCCATAATCAAGGAGCATGACGGCAACCTAATCTCAGGATCATAGCATAGACACAATCCAACTCCATTTCATTCACATCGTTGTCGACTCGAACGGAAAATCACGAAACATACGGCCATATCGTACAACACCATCCTCTTTTTTTGCGTTTTTATCACCTTTTCGCTTTTCACAACACAGAACACGGATCAGAGTCAACTTCCAGGCAGCTCAACGAACCAAAAGCCTTCCGTTCAAACTGGGTTGATATTCCACTGGTACTGTCCGGGAATGGGACCACCAGCACCAATGAGCTGAATCTATTGATAGATGTCTCATCAGATATCCTTTCCGCTCAACAGTCGAGAAATGAGCCTCACCGGAGTGTTGGGGTTGCCATTCGGAAGGTTCCAGACAAGACCATTGCCTGAGATACTTGATGAAAGAACGGATAGATGTCAGGCAATGAAACGTAAACAAGTTATGAATCGCACATGTATCTGTTGTTTGCAACAAGCTGGAGGGTCCACAAGAACGGCTCATTGCCACCGGTGACTACCGCATTTCCCTGTGGCCATATCAGTTGCATTCCGTCGCAAATTTTATACCTAGTAAGCGCACGCACTGGGACCGCAAATCTACCGGTGGCCACGTTCTGGATGGTGGTCTGGACGTTATTTCCAATGGTCGGGACAGTCCACTGTGGAACAAGTGAGCGACTATCCAACCTTCGTCGTATACAAACCAAAGCCTTTGGTACGTACTTGCTGGTCCTGATTTCCGGGTACGGTGTTAGCCCCAAAGAGATTCGCTTGCGGGTTAGCGGGATTGATGGTGGCGTTCGCTGCGGCATACTGAACGTTCACAATGCGGACGGCCATGATGGGTTGAAGAGTAGAACACTAAGGGTCGTGGGGGACGCGCTGGGAGTGTTAATTTATTTCGGCTGTGCGAGCCTGTATATATACGCTTTCGAATGCCGACCTTCGGGTACTCTATTGCCTGGAACGGCGGAGGAACGGATTGCCTCCCTGCGAGACATGTGACCATGGCAGCTGTCCCTGGGAATGGCCATCGTGAGTTCGGAGTGTTCCAGAAACTCTTCCATACAGAGAACAGGATACGGTCCCCATATGATCTCTGCGGGAGATATAGACGTCGCTACTTCGCTCGTTCTTTCCGTTTCACAGGAGGTCCCTTCCATGAGGTATCCCGCTTTGGGAAGAATTCCGACCTGGGGTGTATGCGTCATCGATAACAGGTTCCATGCCATGAGGTCCTTCCGAATTCGCTGCAATGGCCACATTTTCCGAGCGACGTGGGCGTGGTCACCTTCCAGTTTGAATAAAAGATGCCGAACCGCGAGAACATCCCTGAAATTGAGCTCAAACTTCTTGGAGATCGTGACAGTTCTCGAAATCCACACGAACCTTATTGCTGCTGA
>JBBPUD010000545.1:0-15971 GCA_038094475.1 Phylloporus aff. rhodophaeus
CATAGTAAACAGTGGGATCAGTAGGGATGATGTATTGCATGGCAGGTGGAAGGTATGCGCCAATTAGTGCAGCTGCTTGCCTATCATTGTCCTCCCAGTTTGCCTTGTCAGTGACAGAGGTCAAAGCGTTCCATTGGGAGGAACCATCTACAAGCTTCCAGTACTTGCAAATGATGAGGACATTGTGCAATTGGGAAAACCATGTATCATAGTTTGTGGAACCTTCTAGGCTTGATGTGACTAGTAATCTCTTGTCCGACTTTGATAGAAGCCATTGATTACCAAGGGATAAAAGCGGTGGTCTGAAGAGTAGTGAAGAGGAGAGGATTAGAGGATTGTAGACTGCTAGATGGACTAGATATATTGATAAAGGTTATTGGAATTGCTTTGGATCTACTGGAATCACTTCTGGAATCGGAAGGGTGTGGAGTTAATCCTAGGTCTGACAGGTACCCTGAATCATCAGAAGCCAAATTGCCTGATTGTTCCAAAACCAGAATATCTAGGGTTGTAAGCTTCTGACTGATCTGGCTGATCCGTTGCTTGATCCGCTTCTTTAATCTCCACTTTCTTCTTCTATTGGAACGCTTGATGGTACTGTGCCAAAATCTTCGTTTGAAACTCTAGGGGAACTGTCCTTGTTCATCTGGGAAGATAACCATCCAGAGTGTTTCATTGTCTAGGTACCACTATGGATCCTGTCGATTGAGAAGAGTTTCCTCAATCATGTTGAAACACAATGATTCCTGTCATTGCTCTTGCCACTGTTTTTGCACTTTCAACACTCCCGCATGCACTTGCTCGTTTTTCCAACCCAGCAAAATAGAGACACGAACATATTCTCCACTTGATATGGGTTGGCACTTGTCGCATTCGTGGATTGAAATCCCAACAAATCTCTTCCCACAGGCATTGTGGGATCCCGGCCCCTCCAACAAAAAGGATCTCTCACCACAAGTTATGGGTTTCACTTCTTCCTCAGGACACGAGCCTACCTGAGTTGGCTTTGCATTTGAGGAATCACATACCTACTTTTCGCACACGAATCTTCTCTGTCATGCCTCCACTCACACCCTGGGCCTAACCTCCAGGCTCCCCCCTTATGTCCACACATGGTCGGTTCTCGCAACAGGCATGTGACTCAGGATTCTCTGGGTTGCCTTTCTTGGCTCACCCACGTTCTGCCTGTGCCCCAAGCATGCGCTCATGATGCTTTCACAGGCAGTGGTGACTACAACGGCAACTACTACACTGATGGACTATGACGACTAGTGATGTCAAGGCCCAGCTCAAAAGCCCTGAGCCCACAAAGCCGAGCCCCAAAAAGCCAAGCCAGGCCAGGCCAGCTTGGTGCGGCTTGGAGCCTGGCTCAGCATTTTGAGAAGCCATGAGCCCAGCCGAGCCAGGCCCCAGAAGCCCAGAAGCCGCAAGAAACGGCCAACTACCATATCAGCCACTATGATGACGTGCACTCCATAGTCCAGCTACCACTAACCACAACCACTGCGCAGGAACAACGCAAAGGAACACCATCCTATGTGAAGGCTAGGCAACAACACAGAGGGCATGGGCACCAGACAATGGTGATCATGCCCATCCATTTCCCTGCATGCATTCTCTCACTCATTCCAGCCCCATCCATACCTGCATGCCACCCGCTGTTCTCTGCTCAGTATGCAGGCATGTAGCCCTTGTTTTGATCTTCAACTAACCTCTATAGTCATATACATCATGTACAGGTCATTTGGGATGGTCTGGTGTGACTGTTTGGCTTGGTAAGTCCGTGTCTGCCTGATTGAGCTTATAGGTTCGGCTTTAGTCATCCACGTTGACACGGTAGATTTGGGTGCGAGTGGGGTTGTTGGAGATGCTTGTGGGACACTATGGGTGGTCCAGGTACGTGAATCAGTATTGGCTGGTTGCAATTTCACTGACTTGGCTTGTCTGCAGCTAACGTCTGCGTTTCAACTCGTTGCGAGTCGGGATGTGCATCATTCACTTTGCCATCCATTCGGCATCCTCTCCTATTGCCATCATCACCATCTGTGGCAGTTCGGTGCATTTCGTCATCTTTATTGACTCTCCACTTGCATTACCCACCTTTCTTTGCTCCTGACCCTGTGTCTCGACTTTGTGCGTTCATTTCGACTTCGCACATGCTGGGACCGGTTTCAGGACGTTGTAGGATGCTGTGAGTGCTGTTAGTAAGGTTGATTCCTAGCGTCCTCATCACCATCTACCACCGCCACTTCATCCACTTCAAGTCCAGAGCCATTGAGCTCGCACTTTGCAGATCCACTGTACTCCTCTACCATCACCACCATATGATGACACAAAGGGCAAGACTACGCAACGGCATGCCACCACTCCACTGTGATGACAATGAGGGAGCAAAGGCATGCACAACGGCGTGCCAACAGGGGTGGCACACAACACGCTCACCACTACCACACGATGGAGATGGTGGCAGCGAGCGTGACAAGAGCAAGACCGCTCGCTCACCAGGACCTGGCAAGGGCTTGCAACAGCGCAGGTGATGAGGTAGCAACTGCACGCTCAACCCAACCAGGACAACGGCAGCACTGGGGATGCGCAACTGTGCACCATTACATGACGATGGTGACCAAGGGGATCAGGCAACAGCAACTGCACGAGGCAATGCAACTATGTGCCCACCACCCACCACTGATGATGGTGGTGAGGCGAGAGTGCACAACGGCAAGGGGACAAAGGGAATGACAAGGGTGCCCACCACCACTCTCACCACTGACAATGACAGCGAGGTGAGGCAAGGGTGCCCAATGACACCCACCACTGCAACACTGACAGCAATAACGACAACAGTCTTGGAGGGGACGAAGGCGACGAAGGAGACGACAAGGGTACCCACCACCACTCACCGATGACGATGACGGCGAGGGTGAGGGTATGCAACAGCACACCCATCACCACAATGCTAACAATGACACGGCATTCATGGGTACCGATGAGTGCCACGATAATAGTTTACTGGTCTATTTTTATTATTATTGTAGTTACAAGGAATAATTACACTGTTAAGCTGCAGCTTGAGCCCAAGCCAGGGCTTTTGGGCTGGACCAGACCTTGACATCACTAGGGACAACCATTGCGTTCCTTGCCATATTCGGCTATCACAGACCTTCCCGATGGCTTTTGTTCTGCTTCCTGCAGTTCACTTCCAGACAGGCCCCAGTGTGCTATTGAAACCCTTGATGCGTTGTAGAGCTGCACTCAGGGTTTGTGATTTAGCCTGGCCCTGTCTGTGAATAGGACTGGGAGCTGAAAGTTGAGAGTCAGGACAACAACAACCTTCTTGTCATCTTGAGCCAAATGGCTCTCTCTCCCACCATTCTCATACCATTTTCAAGTCCAACAGCTCACTTCCTGGCTGTCCTTGTGTTGCATTGAGCCTGACTGCTCACTCCCCCACCCTTGTGCTGTTTTCATTTCCAATGGCTCACTTCCCTGCCATCCTTGTTTTGCGTTGAGCTTGGTGGCTCACTCCCCACTGTCCTCACGTTGTTTCAATCCTAACCACTCCCTTCCCACCCTCATCGCATTGTCTCAAGCCCAACAGTTCAATTTCCCACCGTTCCCATGTCGCGTCAAGCTTGACCCCCTGCCCTGCTGGTGTTGTTTCAAGCACATCCACTCATCACTCACCCTCTTGCATGGTTTCTGGCACAACTGCTCGTTCATCACCCCCTCATGCCATTTCAAGTGCAACTGCTTGTTCCATCCTTATCATGCCCTTCGAGGCAACCACTGGCTTTCCTGCCATCCTCATGCTACTTCGAGCCATCTCCCCCATCCTTGTGCATTCTGTGTCTAACTGCTCATTTCCCCAGAACATGTGATGCACGTGGTCACTGGTTGGTGACGAGGACAATGGTGATGAGACATGACGACAGTGACGACAATGCAGCAGCTACATGAATGTAAATGCAACATTGCCATCAATGATGTGGCATGAAGAGGGCGAGAGCAATGAAGGCCAAAACACAATAACAGGAGCAAGGTACCAATGACCTCGTTGACGATGCAATGCAATAAAAGGGCGAGAATGAAACAATGACAACGTAGTGATCACTACGTCATCGTTGTACCATCCATTCTCACTCATCATGTTCACCTGTGTTGATTGGCACACACCATGGTGATGACGAAGCCTGCAACGACTGCAGGTGCCCATTTCGACTGAGGTGATGAACAGACTGGGAGGCAAGACGAGGGCATACCTAGTGTGTGCGCATGCGGCACCCTCGTTGGACAGACATGAGACAGTGGATGATGGCGAGCGTGTGCACACATGTGGCACCCTCATCGGACATACTGTAAGACCATAGACAACGGCAAGCGTGTGTGCGCATACAGCACCCTTGTCAGACATGAGACCATAGACAACGGTGAGTGTGTGCACACATGCAGTGCCAACAATTTGGCAATACAACAATCATGAGTCGGACAACATTGACCCTCAATCATTATCATAGGTCCTTGCTTCTTTTTTTTTTTCCCTTTTGTGTACAGACATCCTCCATATGTGATACTGATGCCATGAATCTGAAACATATCTGAGACGTTTCTATTGTTTTATGTAAAGACGACTCAAGTATAACGTGTGACAAGGTTTGAGATCGACAGTAAACAGTTCTGTTTAGTCAGTGAGTCAATGACTTGCAAAGGTGCAGCTTGACTGGAAAAATACTAAACCCGCTGCCCACATGCAACAGATCTGACAGACTGGATGTATCCACCTGCTGATTCTGGTATCCTGACACTGGCGCCTGACTGTAGTCTTTCAGGATCCATAACTCCAGTGATGTGGAAATGACTCTGCCATCAGCCATGTTTGGCCTGACAACCGCCCAGGTTTAAAATGGAAACTGTAGCAGAGTCTGAGCTCTTGCTGGTTCTTGTGCATGATCTTACCAACAACTAAATAGTGTTTCCAAAAGGTGCACTTGAATATATTCTTGACGGGTTGCTTTTGCCAATGGATGGGAAGCCACTTGTACGTGCTGTAATTGTTGATCAAAATTACACAGCACCTGACATATAACCTGATATTTGACAAGGTATGTCTCACCGCTCCCAAAGCGAGCCACACGTGGTAAGAGAACAAGAATTACTTGCTCCTTGGAAACCTACACCCATCTCAGGTGGGCGTGAGATTCAAGTATAACAAGAGAAGACAAATTGACGCACATTGAGTATCGACAGTACTTTCAGGTGGACCATTTCTTTGAGCATGTTCGCCTGCATCTGCTTACTCTCGCCAGGAATTGCATTACCAGATGGGAGGAGACAGGGGCCACGGGGAGATCAGGCAACATGGCAGAAGGCACTGGATTGGAAGAGGGGTTACTCCGCATCAACTCTTTCAATGCCCAGTGGCATGTAAGCATGGGGGAGCCATCGTCAGCATTGGTTTTTCAGTTCATCTGAGCAAGAGGTGAGGCATGGTGTGTGAGACAATGTGGGGAAACGTACGCAAACTCACCTGGATTTTGCGTCAGTGATGCATGTCCAGCCAATGGACTCAGTAGACAAGGTAGAGTACTTGTGTCAGTAGGATAGCGCATGGCATTCGTGATCTGCATCAGCACAGTCAGAATAGAGGAAGGAACTTGACAGCATCCCACTTGCCAGTCTGAAGGGTGAAATAAATAGTCAACGCATCATCCAAGGGGCTCTTTGGGGACGACTCTGGGCTAGGTGGGGCGCGCCCAGTGAAGAGGCCCATGGTGAAGAGGGGAGAATACAAGGAGAATACCATTTTAAGAGATGGGAAGGAGGGGAGTGGGTATGATGTTGCAGCTTGCCATTGTGTGGGTGATGCACCACTGCCTCCTGCTGTTTATGTTCTTGTTGCCAGGTCCTTGGGGTACGTCAGGTTGGTAGTGTGTACAGTATGATCTGGGCTTCTCTTATCTGGATCCGTTGTCCCACATTATCTCCTTGGTTCCATCCCTGCCATTTCATCGGCTCATGCACTGTGCAGTTGGTGGTGTGTCGTGCAATATACTTGCCATTCTCATGAGGTTTGCAAGATCTTGCATGGAGTCCGCATCATCAGTGTTCTGGTCGTGGGCATATTAGGCTTCCATTTGACACTGCCGAGTCTTTGAGGAGTCTGCAAGGTGAACATGGTGTGCAGGTGGTGTACTGTTGTGCCACCCACTAGTCTTGTTGTCACATGGTAGTGATAGCAGGCAGGCAATTGCGCACTTGCACACCAAGTAGTGGCTTGTCTTCACCAGAGCCTGAGAGCGTTGGTTGAGGCTCCAGGAAGGCCAGAGTGTGGGATGATGCTGCTCAGTGGGTAAGGTGTTATATTTGGTAATGCAGTCAGGGACACCCACCTTCAGACCAAACAGCATTGTTGAGTTGGTTGAAACAGCATTCTGATAATACATAGGAACATAAGCACATTGAAGGTGGGATGTAAAATAACTCACCTTGAGTGTGCTCAAGACATGCCTAGCAGAGAGAAAGGAAAATGGGCGAGATGTGAGCCTGAACTGACCTGCGACATAGAGGTAGGGAAGCTGGTGGAACACGTACTGGAGCTCAAGCACTCGGGCGAGCTCAACCTGCAATGGGGTGGCAGGCTGGTTGGAGGGATTCAGTAGCACCACATATAGAGAGGGAGATGTACTAAGAACCTGATTGTGGAGGTTTTCAAGGCCAGTGAAGACGGCACTGATGTTGTCATTGCTGAGCCTGTGGGGCAGTGAGCAGAGAAATGGAGCCAGATTGGTGGTGGATGCACAGCTGTTGCATGGCAAGTTGCCGCAAGGACTGATCGTTCAAACTGGGTTCAATACCAATCATTCAATAGTTCAAATATTGCTGATATCCACTGGAGGGCAGTTGTCCTGGACACCCATGGATACCGAGCAGGCTGAAAGCCCGTGTAAACTGGTGAGAGGTTATGAGTATTTATCATCCAACTATTACAAGTACTAGGGTAGTCATCCAGCACAACGTACGCCATGTACACGGGTCCCTTACTCAAATTAGTGTGAGCCATGGACGTTCAGGACTGCTCAATTACTAACATCATGCCAAAGGTATGCACACCTACTAGGACAAAGAGCAGAGACGGATGGAGAGATCTGGGATATGTCACATCAGCCCCACTCAACTCAATACAAAGAACATCCTACCCTAGTTCACAAACACATCAGCGTTGCATGACAACACACAGACAAACACACCTCATTGTTACACAGCTGCACACATCTTTTGTGCCAGCTGTCCCCATGCAAAAAAGGACCGACGCCATCAGCATGCACAAGACTGCGTTGAGCACTGCGTTTGTGAATGGCTCCCACTTCTTTTTGGCATGTGAGTTGGCCTTGTGGGCATGCATGGTGAGTGTGGTGTTGAGGCAGAGCACACCCACCACTGCAATGGGTGAGAAGTGGCTGGGAGATGCTGAGACGCACCTGAAACAAAGCTGTGACAAGACATACCCTGTCTTGGGGAGTGCAAAGTCTGACATGTCGTTGGTGAGCTATTTGTAGATGTTTTTGAGTGATCCAGGGGAGAGAGGTTGGTGGGGGGCTGGACAGAGAAGGTGAGGCTGTGGGCCTGGTCCATGTCCTGGTAGAGGTCCTAGAACAGATGAGCAGGGAGAGGGAGGCAGTGCTTGCCTGGCCGATCACGACCACTTTGGTAGCATCAAGCGGGGTCGGTCGTGACCACACGTAGTCCATGTTGGTCGCATTGTCTGTGGAATCCCCATTATCTGCACAACCTTGTAGATGCAGGGCTGGCTGAAGACCATGCGAGTCAGTGTCAGCATGACAAACAGAAGACGGCACATACACCTGGGACCTACACTACCCACCAAGCACCTCCAACAACCTGCGCACAACCCGAATCTACCTGTTGACAAGGAGGTCAATTTGTCCAAGAACAAGGCATCAACCCTGCAATGGGATGAGCAAAAATAAGGTTATGAGACAGTGTTGCAAGTACCTGGCTTCACAAGTAGTGCCGGGGCCCTCGGTGGATGTCTTGCCAGGGGGACTGGTGTGGATGAAAGTAGTGCTATTTCCCTTGTCATCTATACACTTGAGATTGATGACAAGCTTGAAGGGATCATGCTTGGTGAAGGTGAGGACCTTGGCGCCAAAGAGCACAATGATATGATCAGAGATGACGGAAGGGGACTCGTTCTGGAAGTAGGTGTCATTGATGCTGAGGTGGGAGTAGAACCAGTTGACCTTGTTGGTGACAAATTCATGGAGGATAAAACCCTAGTGGAATGTGATGAGGGGATGGAGAGAGAGGAGGGATTGGGTCTGACCTTTGTGGCAACCATGGCCTGCACTTTGGCACACTGTTCCTCCTTGCCTTTGAAGACAGGGTAGTGTAGCTGGGGAGGTTCTTGATGCACTGGAGAGAGACCTCACTGCTGGTCTTTGAGGTGCCGTTTTGGCCATATGGGCTGGTTGTGGAAGTGGAAATGAGTGGGATGGAGAGAAGAGGTGAGTCTAGTCATGTATTTATATTGCGAGGAGAATAAGATCCCTGCACTGTCTGTGGTCAGCTGTACGTTTGCATACCATGATCCAGATTCAGATCTTGATTTAAGAGCTACGTATTCATGTCGAGGGTGATCATAGTGATGATGATATGATCTTCGCTGTCAAAACCTAGTCTGGTGACCAGCCAGTCTATGAGGTCACATGTGCCGCAATCCTGTGGATGCACATCTATACTCTCTAGGTCGAGGGAGGCACACATGTCACAGTGACTGAGCATCAGGGTTAGCATGGAATGAAGATCACTTGTAGCACTTGTACCTGTGAGCAGCCCCTTGAAGCCTAGGAGAGGACATGTCATTCTTCCAATGGAGCACATCTACAGAGATGGGAACGACAGGGTTTGGAGAACCAGGAGTGAGTCCGAGTCGCTTGAGGGTAGCAAATTCCCATAGATACAGAAATATGTTGTTGTTTCCAATGGCATAGAGTGGCATATCGCAGGGTGGATGCAACTGTGTGAAATTCAGTCGATGGGGTTTGGTACGTTGTGGTCAAACGCTTACTTGTTGTCGCATCGCCAAGATCTTTTCCACTCCAATATGGTGGTCTGTGTGCATATGACTGATGAATATGCACTTGGCTGGTGGAGGACATGCCAGATGCTGGAAGTGAACACAGGGTCGTCACCAAACTTTTGAACAAGCTGACCCCATGTACCTTCGCCAGCATCTGGTAAAATATAGCCGTGGTCCAAAATATGCACGAGCGTTGCAGAGACTAGATACACATGAGTGTGGGGCGTCTCGAACACCAGCTACTTACTGTTACTATATTTACTGGGCATTGCACTGTTTGTTTCTAGTGGGCTTATTGTCATGTCCACACTGCAGAAGTCCTCTTGTTGAGTATGGGCAACTTGAGTTTGAGTCTCCACAAAGCTACAACGAGTAGATTCTGGCAAAACCATAGAGGACTTTGAAGATGCTACAGGATGGAATAGATCGCCCTTTCCTGCATTTGGGTCTAGGCATGGAGAACATGGAGGATGCAAGCCAACCAGGATGCTTTTTTGCATGATTGTAACATGAGGGGCCAGTCCAGGAACGTCTTCACAAAGGTATCAAGATGAGATGCAACAATATACATTTTAGACCCACCACGTATGTCCTGGGTAGGTGTGCACATGTATTTTTGTATCGGAAATATGTTGGGATCTAACTGGTGAAGGCGAGGCTGGCCATATGCTGTGCTTGTAAACGTGATCGGATCTAGAAGATACCTGCATGAAGCAACAATGTGCTTGTGTATGGTGGGGGAAATACGACACTGATGGACAGTAAGTTGTACATACATGTATGTCTGGCCCAAACTCGTTCATGAACGTCTTGTAATGCTTGTCCTCAAGGACACCATCTCCACATAAATAAAATATGGTCCAGACTTGATGTTGCTTGGAGTCCTTTGCATGCTTCCACAGGTACTTGGCAAAATGTCTGGGATCCTCAAAACCTGAGAGCAAGGGTGGAAGATGGGCCAATATAGAAGTGTCAAAGAGTAATACTGCCTGAGAGTGCTAGTCATGCCATTGGGGTGATGCACAAAAGATAACTTACCGACGGAGTCATACCTTCTCCGATATAGTCCTCTGGTTTTATGTATTAGGCGGTTGACAGTGCCACCATTGCTATCTTTGATCTGTATAGTTATACTCCCCTCTGATGAGTTGTGCACGCAGGGGACCAGGAGGTAAACCTAATTCGACCACCTTTCTTCCGTCAAATTTCCCACATATGCGCAGCCCTATGACAGCGTATGCCAATGTCGGCTTAAGAGCTGGATCACTGGAGCTGACCAGAGACTATTCAGGAGCTGGCAACAGTCTACTCAACTTGGGTGGAAAGGGAATGCGCAGAGCAGTCAATGAGGTATCTGGCCCCATGTTGGATGCATGACTGTTGGATGCATGACTGTTGGATCTTATTGACCGTTGATCATCTCTTGGGGTGGTCTGGTCTAGAGTTCTTGATGACCCCTGTGAGGCAGGAAACATGGATTGTACCATAAGGTGCCTCCACACTCATGCAGCCTTCCCGCATAACAAAGTAGAATCAAAATCAGAGGCACATGCAGCTTTGCGCAAAGAATCTCTTGTAGGCAGATCGTCTGGGAGGGGATCTTGAGTCAACGGTCGCTTGGAGTGTAATTTGGGGGTGGTATCACGTTTTTGCTTCATTGAACTGGCCATAGTTTCTTCTGATGGGTTTACGAGGATGTTCCGGGGAACAACCGGGAGCGCAAACATGGATATATTGTTGTCCTTGTACACAGGTTGATACTTGCTGTCCGTACATGATGGGTCAAGAGGGACTTCTGCAGACGCAACGACAAGGTTGTCGCTTGAACAAGTTAGCTATTCACGTACACGCAAACGGTCTGACATTGCTTACTGGAAAGTGTACTTGTGCATGTACCGTTGCACAGCCCCACATTGTCCCACCCTCTTGTCATCTTGTAGTGGTGTGCGTGCCGCTATGCCCCATTCGCCATCCTGGATGTGTGCGTGCACGTCCATTGTGCCGCCACTCATCATCCTGGTTGGTGGAGGCTTGCAACAGCACACCCCTCGCTCTCATTGTCGTCTGGCAGGTGGTGGGGGCATGGCATGCGTGGTTGTGCCCCTTCCCGCTGCCACCATGATGATGGTGGTGGTAGTACCGTGTGCCATTGCACAACCTGTGTTGTCCTTGTTGGTGGAGGGTATGCTGTTTCACCGCCCCATCTTCATCATCTCGTGGCATGTGCCGTAGTCCCTCCCACATGTCATCCTGGTGGGTGGTCGTTGTGCGGTTGTGCCACGCCACCTTCCTTGTTGTCTTGTGGGTGGTAGATGTGCTTCCCTGCGCTCATCGTCATTGTGGTCTGCGTGCCTGTGTCCCCTTATCCTGCTCCTCGCTGTCGGTGCTGAGGTGATAGTGTATCGTTGTGCACGGTGCACCCTTATCCACGTTCTCATCGTTAAGGTGGGGGTAGAGCTGCCGCCATGATCGTTGGTGTGCTATTGCGCTCATTGGGTTGCCCCCCCTTGCACATCATTGTGGTGATGGGCATGCCATTGTGTGCTCTTACCCTCATCATCGTTTGTGACTTCATGTCTTGGAGGTGGTGGCCCACTCTGCCGCCTTTATCATGGCAGTCATGGGAGTCATGGCAATTGTGGTAGGCATGCCGTTGTGAGCCGTCTTTGTGGCAAGCCACTGCTCGCTCCTGCACATTGTTGTCGTGGTGGTGGTGGTGAATATCTCATTGTATGCCCTCACCCACGTCGTCGTCTTCGTGATGGCACAGCAGAGTAATGGCCGCACGTGTCATCGCTGGCTATGATGCATCAACCTGCCTCCCAGCAATGATAGTGAAGATGGACACACGTCGTCATCGTCTGGTGGTGGGCAAGCTGTTGTGCTGCCTTACCGTCATCGTTGTCGCATGGTGGTGGTATGCCACTGGCAACCCTCACCCGCCTCATCGTCGTTTGGTGGTGGTAGGCAAGTTATTGCACCACCTTGCCATCATCGTCACCATGAGGTGGTGGTGTCCCTTCATATGTTTCGTTGTCGTTGCGTGATGGTGGGCACTCCTCCTCGTCTTGTGACACACTGGTGCATGATGGTGGTGAGCTGTTGTGCCTCCTCGTCGCCATGGTTTTAGTGGTGGTGCACCATAGTGTAGTCCTCACCCATGTCATCGTCGTCTGGTGGTTGTGGCAGTGGGCAAGCTGTTGCACTGTCTCGCCACCACCATTGTCATGTGGTGGTTGTGCACTGTTGCGCGGCCCTCACCCATGTCATTGTGGTTTGGTGGTGGTGGGCAAGCTGTTGCACCACCTTGCTGTCATCATTGTCGTCATGTGGTGGTGATGCACCATTGCACAGCCCTCACCCACTTTGTCGTCATTTGGTGGTGGTAGGAAAGCTGTTGTGCTGTCTCACCATCATCGTCGTCATGTGGTGGTGGTGCACTGTTGCACAGCCCTTGCCCACATCGTCATCATTTGGTAGTGGTATACCTTTCCAACTTTAGGTACAAAGGAGTCATCAAGGTTGATCTCATGATCGTAGGGATGTGATGGAAGCAGGTGGACGGCTGTCTCTTTGTCAAAGACAGTGGAGAATTGGGCATATTCCGGTGGCAAGACTAGCTTGGGCTTAGCGAGCTCCATGGCAGTGGTTATCTTTAAGATCCAAGGATCTGAGGATTTGAAATAGTGGCCATCACCGCAAATAATCTGGTTGAGGATCCGGTTGTCAAGGGCTTGTCGCATGTACTGTTCCTCTGTGCAGTGTTCAAGGAAATAATAGAGGTGGGAGTCATAGACCGTGTCTATGTGGTGATGTCGTGGTGGTGGAGTTGTCTGTTTGAAGTGTGTATAAAAGGCTTCATGGTGTTCTGTGTCTTTGGAGAATTGAGCAAATAGCTCCTTGTGCTGATTGCAAGATTCAGGGATGGTAAGGGTGCGCTGCACCCAATCAATGACAGGGTTTGTCATCTTCAGCCAGGGCATGCCAAGGATGACGTTTTCATTGCCGCAAGACATGACATATGTAGAAGGTGACTTCTTGCATGATTCCCTCTATGTTGGTGAAGAGGGTCAAGGTGTAATGGTCCTGTCCATTCTGGTTTGCAGTTTGGTCCACATTCCGGATGTGGAAAGTGACTTCAAGTTTCTTCATTGGAAGTTTGTGCTTCTTCACAAAGTCATGGTCAATGCAGCAGATGTCAGCTCGGCTTTCATAGTGTGTGAGGGCTCCATGAGTTGTAAGGCAATGGACATAGATTTGCAGGAGCTAGATACAACTACAGGAGTGCATGTATGAGTAGAAGGAGGTACTCACATAGACTAAGTCCTCCTGTTCAAAAATCCTGAGGGATGAAGTCCACCACTGCTATGGCAGGTGGTTTGTCTTCTTCATTGTCTTCAATCTCCTCTAACTTGTGTAGGTCGTCTTTTACAACCTTCTTGACCAAAGTCTTCTTCGGCTTATCTGTGGGGGGAGAGGAGAAGTGTGGGCAGTTCTACAAGCTGTGCCCAGGCTTGCGGCATCTGAAACAGAGGTTCTTTGTGATGCAGTGCTTCCTTTCTTCAGGTGTCATCTTAGGGACTTTGATGATGTCGACGTCCATGGCATCAGGGTCCTTGGTGGTGCAGGTGGAGGAAGGTCTGGAGAAGTTCTGGTATAGGGTATGTGACTTCTTCCGGTGCTTGGCAATAGAGCAAGTATGCTCCCAGTTCTTTTGGAAGATGAGGGCCTTGTCTATCCATGTGTTGATTGTTTTGGGGACTGTTTCCATGGCAAAGATTTTGTCTGTAAAGGGAATAGAAAGGGCATCGGCAAAGTAGCCGACGAGGATGTTGTTGTCAGAGATGCCTGCCAGACCCATTTTGGTCTGGAAGGTTTGGACATAGTGGTCTAGGAAGAGGGTCCAGTTCCCTTTCTTGTTTCTCTTGATGCAGGTCTCACTCAGCCACCTGATAGCGTCACAAACAGCATCTTGGCGTTCAAAGGCTTTGTTGAACTTCGTAATGAAGTTTGCGAAGGTTCCCAAAGTGGGCGTGATGTGGAAGAGTGCCTCCCATCTGAAGTTGTTGGCCCATGTGAGTGCAGAGCCCTTGGTCATGTATGATAGTGTGAAGGCTATCTGTTTGGAGTTGGAGTCATAAACCTTTTCGTTGACATGGAGGTAGAAGCAGATTGTTTGCAACCACTATACGGTGGTTGCATAGCTTCCATCAAAGATTTTGGGGGACACGAGGCAGAGTTCTGTAGGTCTGGAGGAGGAGGACATGATGGAGAACGGGGTGTGTAGGAGAAACTGGAAGATATCACCAGTTTGTGGAAGAGGTGTGGGGGATGGGAACTCATGGGAGGTAGGTGGCCTCGTCGAAGTATTCAGCAAGGATAACTGTGATATTCTCTATCGTAGGGATAGGGATGTTGTTGTCTGAGTAGTCAGAAGCGAAAAGGTCTTCTTTCTCCTAGGATTCCAAGTCTGAGTTCTTGGCAGGGGCGCTGTGGAAGATTTCCCAGTGGAGGTCTGTGGATGGACGAGGGGGAATGGTGGTAACAATCTACACAATAGTAGTCATGAAGAGTAGCTTAGACCTTTTGTTATGCTTGGCCCAAGTAGAGACAAGCATAGCCTCGATGGAAGCTAAGTCTCAAGGAGTTGACGTGCAGAGGCTTGATGGTGACAAGGTACTGGCATGTGGAGGCCCAGATGACTAGTCCCAAGGCCTAGGATGACTAAGCTGTGGAAGGTCATAGAATGTTAAGGAACAAGTGACAAAGTGAGAAGATAAGCAAGAGTGAGTAAGTGGAGCCGATGGCATCGGCGAGGCTATGTGGAGGAGTAAGCGTGATGACAAAGGAAGTGGAAGGTCATAGAACAATATGGAAGGAAATGAGTCATCACAATGACGAGAGATGTGTCCGTACATGAGCAAGGCAAAGATCAAGGCAAAGAACAAGGAGAAAAGAGAAAACATAACAGAAGACACCTGGTACTGGCGAGGGAGATGGGGCAGTTATGTTCCAGTATGGATGTCCATGGAGATGAGGAAAGATGTCCCAACACAAAGAGAGTGGAACTTTTGCTTTGATCAGTACATGCAAGTGAGATTCCACCAACAGAACCCTGCCTATTCAGACTTACTGAAAGTTATGGACAAGGACATTGAATTTGGCTTCAAACACTATAGAGAAGTTAACCACCTCCTCAAGATCAAGACAGAGTACCAAAACTGTATCCAAATCATCAAACAGCGAGCTTTGAGAGCAGAGAGACAATGTGATTGAGTTATCACACATCTCAAGAAGACTGAGGATGAACTGCATCAATCAGTAATCCTCAACACTGCTCTCTACAATTGGGTAGCACAACAAAATGCTGAGCTCACAGCACTCAAAGCTCGACTTGAGAAAACTCAGCGCATGGCAAGATCTCAGGAAGTACAACCCCCTACTGGTGAAAGCAGTAGAGGAGCATCTAGATGTACTTCAAGAGAAGATGCCGATAGCATGGCCTCTGCCAGTCTCCTCAAGCACTCTCTACATAGAGTACTCAAAAAAAAAAGTCCCTATTCTCACTAGAAAGCATTTGGAAAATGGTACATACTTTGATCTCTTTCTATCTCCTGGAACATTTCACATTCATCCATACTTCAATTGTACTCTCCCTTATTACTGGAAGGACTTAGGTGATGGACATACACATTTACGGAATTATCATTATCAGGAATCATTGTGTTTCAACACGATTGAAGAAATTCTTCTCAATTGACAGGACCCACAGTGGTACCTAGACAATGAAACACTCTGGATGGTTATCTTCCCAGATGAACAAGGACAGTTCCCCTGGAGTTTCAAACGAAGGTTTCGGCGCAGTACCATCAAG
>JBBPUD010000546.1:0-15951 GCA_038094475.1 Phylloporus aff. rhodophaeus
CTTTCCCTACCCGACGCTCCTCCGGTCTCTCCTGCCGCCCCCCCTTGCCCCGGCTGCCCCTCCCCCCCCCCCCCCCTCCACTGCCCGGGTGGCCCCTCCCAACCCAACCGAAACCGGCTGCAATGCACGTAGCTCGAGAGAGCCCGAACCTCCCATGACCACACATACGAACGGGGCAGACCATTCATGCGCAGCTCCCGAAAGCGATCCAGGTCACCGTCACCTAAGCGCAACGAGACACAGCACAGGCGCATGCGCCGCAGGTCCCGTTCAAAGGGTAGGTGGTCACACTCTCCGAGATCACCACGACATCGATCCAAGTCACCCAGACGCAGCCGCAGTCGAGACACTAGGCGGCAACAGCCGCTCCACATTGCCAAACCCACAACCTGCCCCATGTGCCTTGGGAAACACGAGGACCGCGCAGACCGGGCCCCTTGCAATGCAACCCACCTCTGGGATAACTCCCAACCCACCCACTGCACATGAAACCAACATGGGCGTCTTGTCAATAAAAATGGAAAAGCATTGTGCTGGGATTTCCAACGCCCGCAGGGATGCCAATCCAACGGACATGTCCACGAGTGTTCAGGTTGCGGAGACCAAGGTCATGGAGCAAATAACTGCCCTCGCCATCAGCACGCTACATGACCGAACCCATACCAGGGCGTTCACACCATACAAAGCAGAAGGCTGGAGAGATGCATTGCTAGATTATAATCTCACACATAAATACCCAAACATCGTACATCAGCTAATTCATGGTTTCAATGTACGCGCTCCCCAGATCACTCATTCATTTACCCCCCCAAACAACAAGTCCATAATTACCCATTATGACACATTTCGTGCAATAGTCGAAAAGGAGTACAGCAAAAAAAGATACATCGGCCCCTTCACACGAGAGCAACTGGAGCGGCACATAGGACCCTTCCAAACATCACCCTTGAATCTGATACCCAAAGCCAACAGACCAGACAAGTTTCGGGTGATACAGAACCTCTCTTACCCACAGACAAGGACGCAGGGGGGCATTACATCTATAAATTCACAGGTCGACTCAGACCTCTTCCCATGCACATGGGGAACCTTTCACACAGCTTGTGCACTAATCGAGTCACTGCCATGGGGATGCCAAGGAGCCACACGAGATGTATCAGAAGCCTACCGGACAATCCCCCTCCACCCTTCAAATTGGCCAGCCTTAGTCGTTCGCACAAGAAATCAGCCAGATGAATTTGCAGTCGACACCTCACTATGCTTCGGATACGGCCCGTCTGCAGGAACCTATGGTGAACTTCGTGACGCCAGCCTTGATATATTCCGAGCGGCAGGAATTGGACCCGTTCTCGCATGGGTAGATGACCATTTATTTATCAGACTTCCACACAACATGATCGCAGAATTCAACCAGTGTAGATCACATAAGGCCAAAGCTATTACAAACAACGGAGGGAAACTAAAGGATGGGGGACGAATCTGGTACAAAGGTCCAAAACTTGCAGATGGATCATACGAAGAGTACGCAGAGGACTGCACCTTCCCAATCCGTGACCTACACGCAAACAATACAGGAACACGCACCTGCGAGTACAACTACTCCTTCTCACACATCGACGGGATCTCAGAGCGCCTTGGGATCCCCTGGGAACCATCGAAAGATACCCCCTTTTCATCAAAACCAACATTTATCGGCTTCAACTGGGACTTGCAAAAACAGTCGGTCTCACCCAGGCCAAGAAGAGCAAATATGCCACCGCAATCCACAATTGGATGCAAACCACTGCGCACACACTGGAGGAGACTAATTCGCTGCTCGGTCGTCTCTCTCATGCTGCCCTTGTGATCCCAGAAGGGAATGCTTACTTAAGCAACCTCCAAGCAATGCTAGGGATCTTCGGCAACAACCCGTTCCTGCCACGTCGACAACCACGGGGCACCAGGGACGACCTCCACTGGTGGTTACACAGACTCCAGACAGCCCAGCCCATCCCTCTGCCAATTATTACCAGCACTCTCGATCTCCAAGCCTTTTCTGATGCCAGCACCAGTTATGGTGTCGCAATCACCATCGGCTGCCGATGGCGAGCATGGAGACTCTGCAAAGCGTGGAAAACCGATGGCCGAGATATTGGGTGGGCTGAAAGCATTGCATTCGAGCTACTCATTCGCTACTTATTAACCTGGGACTCCTCCAGCACCGCACTCAAAGTATATTGTGACAATCAAGGAGTCATCGAAGCTTGGAGGAAGGGACGTAGCAAGAATAAACCCACTAATGCAACCTTCCGGCGCATCCATGAGCTCCTGGCATCCCCCCCCCCGTAGGATCATCGCAGAGTTCATCCCGAGCAGAGACAACCCAGCCGATCCGCCATCCAGGGGCACGCATCCCCCCACCACACTCATTCTCCCGCCCATCACCCTATCACCGCCACTCAACCGTCTCATACTCGACTATGATGACCCGGAAGCCGATGCCCTCTGCATCTAACATCAACTTCAGCGCACCCACCTCCATCCAACCTACCACTGACAATACCACCAAAAGGCACAAAAACCATACCAAAGTCCCACCATACCCCACCAACCTCACTCTCTTGCCCTCGGAGCTCCGCCCACTATGCCCGGCCAACGAGCGCCTAGAGAGATAGCGCCCCCATCCAGACTCACTGGCCACAAATGGCCCTCAAATCTCACTGGACGTACAGGAACGGATCAAGCAGGTTACACTGCAGGGTTGGTCCGAAAACACGCGCACATCATACGGAGCTGGACTTCTCGTCTTCCATGTCTTCTGTGACTCCAAGGGACTTACAGAGCAAGAACGCGCCCCAGCCAGTGCGATCACAATATCATCGTTCATCTCAACGCTTGCTGGATCTTACTCAGGGACAGCGATTAGTAACTACGTGTATGCAGTTCGCGCCTGGCATACACTATACGGACTGCCTTGGACCCTCCACGAGAACCAAGTAGCCACGATGCTGAAAGGCGCGGCGAAGCTAGCCCCGGTAACCTCCAAAAAGAAAAAACGCGAACCAGTCACCCCCACCATGATGACCGCAATCAAAGAAAAAATTGATCCCACCAGCCACCTCGATATCGCATTCTTTGCATGCCTCACCACCACCTTCTATACCGCAGCACGAGTTGCAGAATTCACCGTCGGAAAGCTCAATGCTTTCAATCCCACAGAACACGTTACCCTCACGAACGTCCGCGATGACATCGATCGCAACGGCCTTCGAACCAAGGTATTCAGCCTACCGCGCACCAAGACCACACCAGGTGGCGAGGAAGTGCACTGGGCACAACAGGCAGGCCCTACCGACCCACTAGCGGCATTTGAAAACCACATCACAATGAACCAACCGCCCACCGAAGGCCCTCTGTTCGCATACAGAACAGAACAAGGGCATAAACCCTTGACACGACAGGTCTTCATCAAGCGGCTGCACAAACTAGCCAAGGCTGCCGGTTTCAAACAAGTGCACGGGCATGGAATCCGGATAGGGGCAACACTTGAATACTTACTCCGAGGCATTCCCTTCGACGTAGTACGGGTCAAGGGAAGGTGGGCGAGCAACGCCTTCCAGGCATATCTCCGAGAGCACAATCAAATCCTCGCTCCATACATGCAGTCCATGCCCCCCAACACAGCGCTCGAATTCACGCGCCTGGCCATGCCACCAGTCCGCTAATTCCACCCCACAGTGAGTCATCCTCCTAGTACTGGGGAACCGAGCTTCGCTTCGACGCGTCGGAATCTCCTAGTTAGTGGGAACGCAGCTGACGCTCGGCCCCTCCAGATCGCGACCGGGAGGTGCTACGCACCTTCACCCACACACTGCAGCCTAACACCGCTTCTCCTTTCCATACAACGTTAATACCACGTTGTCCCACATGTATCAACGTAGTGACAGAACGACGCACAAAGACTTATACTTGCGTTGACCAGAAGTCGAGGTCATCGGGGACGACATCATTGTTCGTGTACTTTTCTCGTCAATTACTAGGCTAAAGACACCCCTACACTATAGCATGCACCAGAGGAACGTGCTCCTGTACCGCTTGCTATCCATCATGCACTATTTTCCCCTGATCCAGCGACGCTTCCCGTTGTGGATCCGTCGCTGTCATAACAAAGGTTGAGTACTGGAACGATGGGTATCACGCTGAACACTTACTGCGAGAAAGACGTACAGATGGTCCACTACATGCACCCTGGGCATAGATAAGTCCTGTTCGCCAAATGGCAACCAAACCATCACTTTACCTTGTCTTCGAATACTCCGCATCCGTCGACTTTCTTGACAGTCAGATGCAACCTTTCTCGATGCTTTCCTCTTACCCCAACTACAAACACTCGATATCGATACAGCATTTCTCATTGATTGGCACGGTTTAACCTTGGTACGACCGTAACTTTTCGAACCTCTTGGCACGCTCCGGATGTACCCTCCGCGGGTGAGACGTCTAGTGCATGAAACACGTCCGTGATAACTACCTCATCGCTGGGAAAGTCGACGTCTTGGATTAAACCCTGACTCAGGAACACGAGGTAGTCGTCGGGGCGTTGGCGACCTCGCAGGAGGGGTGCTTGGACGCGATGATGGTGATGCTCCGTTCACGCCGAGGTTATGCTGAGGAGATCACCGTGCTGAGACGTGTCAAGGTGATGTTTCTTCATATGCCACATCTCCCGAAGGATCGGCTGGCAAGGGTTGTGGCTTTCCGAGGGGAGCGTGCACGGTGGGCTTCTGAAACGGAGATGCTGGTTGGAAATGAGAAGTATGGAGGTAGGACGGCAAAATTGGAGGCGTTGGTGGCTGTCGCTTTGCCTTATCTTGTGGAGTACGTCAACGTTGAGTAGGGCCAGTCTCAGTCCCATTTTTGATCGTTCCCACTGGGTGGAATTTACCGATGACCAAGACATCTGGTAGGTGCGCTTGTGAGCTGGTGTGGGGGCAGGCAGAAATGGGCCAGATATACTCTTGGGATTGAAGGATAGGTAGGTACTGCCAGATGGGCCCAAAGGTGTCTCGAGCGTCCACTCCTGATACAAGTATAACGCTCACACTACTAGGTTCGACCGTCTATCACTTTTGCATATTCCGCTATCTTTTCGTTGTCGCTTGTTCTCAACGTTGACATGTGCAGGATTTGATTCCACCTCTTAGTGATCAGATCATCCAGTCTCAACATGAATAAAGTCCTCTCGGGGCTATTGGCATTGTTGCTATCATACATCATCTCTCGTGCGGAGAACTCTCTGGTCCCCTGAACCCTGCATCTCTATTTCATCAGCGCTCTCGTCCTGCTGAATGTCCGCAAACACGATCGTGATTGTAGTCGTACCGTGCTCGAGCCCAGATTTCAAACTAAATACCGTATCGGCACCAGTCACTCTCCCGCCTTGTAGATCGCGTGCGTGAAGCTCCCGCAGGCTTAGTATGAATCGGGGAACAAGAGTGAATAGAGGTATTTGCTGCAGCATTACACTCGTGATGAATTGCCATCCGGTCGCTGGAATACTTCCCGTGTCGCCAAGGATGTTGAGGAGCGAAACCAAGAGAATACTGTCCATATGATGACCCAGTTAGCCTTGTCATGCGAATGGAGAATGGAAAATAATTAGACATCATACACGATGAAGTAAGTTATGCCTTCTCCCACGAGAAGCTTTATATAGCGATTGAGTCTAAACCGTTTGGTTGCCTTATACATTTGGAGTGATTCCTTGATGAACCGTATAGCGGTGAGGAGGCACATCCAGGTGCCGAGAGTGATCTGGACGGCACCTAGAACTTCCGCCCAAACAGTAAAAAGGTTTTCCGGAATGCAAAATGAAAAGTCGAGTACTTGAATGGCGATTGCTACATGATTGATACTTGGTCCTGTGCTGTGCATGATATAAGGTGATCTAACTTACCTATTGGATCACGGCGAAATCGAGCGCTCATGATGATCAAAGATATGAGGAACAAGATGACTTCCGCGGCGTAGAATATAAGGAGCGTGCCGAGAATGATCCTCGATCCGTTGTATAACGCCCATACACGGAGGACCATTGCCACTGCACCATTAGTGTGATTTCACTTCGATAGCAGTAAAAGGTAAATCTTACAATCAGCCGCGCAGATAAAAATCCATAGGCTTCCTTGACCAAAAATAACTATTATTTCACCTTGAATCGACCCCAGTTAGTGTGAGAATTGGAAGTGCAGACAAAATGTGCTCACATCTGTTTCGATATAATGCATCGATCGGAGATGCCGATTAGAGACGAGGCGAGCCACGAACTTACATCTAAAACGGTCGATTTGTGAATATCACCGCTAATTGAGGTGGGAAACTACCTCTGTAGGACCAGGGAAGAAAGAAGTCCCCCCTTTTATGGTGTTGCATTAGACTGAACAATCGGAATTTAAAGATAGAAACAGACAGATTGATAGGGACCTGGCGCACAAAACGGAACTGGTTAGTAGCATCATTACAAAGCAACAGGCAACATACACAACGCCACATAACCCAAAATAACGAGCCTGAAAACAACAATGTTTCAATCTTGGTGACGTCACGGATAAGGAGAAAAGCGTACGAGGACAAATAATGTAGACGTCCATGTCCAGGGTTTACTCTGATACCATGTCAGAATACATAGTTAGCAACGAGAGAGCTATCGATTACCCAAATGTACTCTATCTGAAATAAAGACAACGATTTGCACAGGTAGTATTGCGGATGTAGGTATGAGACGCACCTCCTTAGACAATGTGAGGACTGGATGTCTCAAATTCATCCGATAAGAGGGGAGAAACGGACGTATCACTTACTGTAATCATACCCAACGGCGGTAAGGATGACCACTAGGACGAACAGTAAGGTCAAGGGATTGAGATGCACCAAACGAACATACAACACGCGTAGTCAATCAACTCAATGTTCGTGATGTCTTTCTGTAGAGACGCCATAGTGAAGTCGATTATGAAGCCAAAGTCTGGCTCGGCCCAAGGTTCAAGGGCCCGAGTGGGACAATAGTATGTTGCAGATGCCAGAGGGCGGTCCGAACTTTGCCCGAGTTTTGAGAGTCCGCATATAACCCCTGTACAGGATTAAGATAGCAATTTCGTTCCATTCTGAGATAGTATTGAATCTAGGTCCCATCAAGAACTTCTTGATCCGACATCACCGTATTGCCCACCTGTATCCCCTGGTTCCTAGACTAGATGGTCAACTAAACACCCCTCTAACACCCGACAAGAGACTCGCCTACCCGTGGATTGGATGGCTTATTCAAGATCTGATTGGATTGTGAGGTAGGTTCCACGACCTACAATCACATATACCAATGTAACAAGATGCCCCACGACCAAAAATGTGGCACGCACGAAATACAGGGGCAAGACACAGATACCCCCATCATTATCACCGGACTGCGGACGCGTTGGTATCGCTTTGCCTCCATTTCCATTGGTCACTGTGAATACGATGACCGCGTTTGCATCAGTCACTCGACCAAACGCTCATACCAAATGAAACACTTTATCAATGTTGCCCGATGTACCCCATATACACCACGCCTATAGACAAACCTCAGAATAGGTTGGCCAGTAGCATGATCGCAGGTATGATTAGAGTTCAAGGCACTATCGTCGATCGGTGTCGCGGAAGGGTTACCGTAACGACGACAGAATTGATGCAAAAATGTACAGAGTGCTGTACATGGCTATGCATCACTGGCCTAGCAGGATTAAACCCAAATGGAAGCGGAAAGCGACAGGTTTGCGTGACAATTGATTGAAATTGGTTTCTGCTCATTTGGAATGACTGCCGGAACACCACGAACAGCAAGGTCAGCGCAATGAGGAAGAACGGGAGGGCGATAAATATTAACGCACAAAATGAGAAACTATAAAGTCTTGCACGACATAGGAACTGGGAGAGGAAGGTTCAAACACCAAATGCCAAAGATATTGAAGCCGATCGGTGACAAAATCTTCAGTTGATCGTACAACATAGCTTTTGAACGCACAAATGGCAAGGATTGTGAGATTGCAATAAATTGTGCATCGCATTGGAAGGTATATAGACATTCATGGTGCACCACAGCCAAAATGATAAGCCTAGCGACCGTCAGTATTAATACGACATCATTAAAGCAGCGATAATACGGACCAGAACAAACAATTTATGAAAGACTTCATTCCGATGTGGCTGTATCAGAACGTATCATCGGCAGCACTGGTGTCTTTTCTCTTCGCGAAAGCGCACCACCCAACGAAACACCTCGTTACCGTCCTAACCTTGTGTAGCATTCATCGAAGTCGGGTCCATATTGAACCTGGCAGTGAGAGAAATCATTGGAGTGGGAAGTGGAGGTCCAAGTTGGCACGTGCTGGAAGGATTATGTAAGAAGACACTGCAAAAGATTCTCATCCCTTCGAAAGGCACATATGCATCACACGAACATCAGAGGAATCAAACCCTATGATAGCAGAAGGTCACGCACATGAACCGACTCGTCGGTCAAAAAACTGGACGACCAAGGGCTCAGACCCGAGGTTATTTGTCCTGGAGCTTGTTTGATGAACATCTGTAATATCTACCCTCCGACGGTACGTCGTAATTCTCGCTTTTTGACAGTAGTATGCAAGTTGTGGTAGTGACGTTATTGTGTGTGGTACCCATGCACTTACCCGAGGTTGTCATTGTACCTACTGGTTTCGGTTCCAATGCTGAAGGACATCGTAGGAGACGCAGATCATAGTCTCATAGAATAGCGTAGGTGTTATGACAATGAAACGACAAGCGTTGTTTTACCTCCAGGCATGCATCGATCTCCATCACACGGGACTATCCCGTGCAGCGGATTTCCTGGATCCCATCTTCCGTGTTCGCGTTCATTTCTCCGCCCCGCCCCTCGTCTTCGTTCTCAGGATCAGCGAATGCCATCCTGCTCCGAACAGCCCCATGTCCGACCTCTGAACCAAACCCGAACGCTGTATCAATATTACTTCCCCATCTGCCTTGAAGATCGCTCGCATAGAGCTCCCGCAAGCTCAAGATGAACTTAGGGACAAGTGTAATGGGAGGTATGCTCTGTAGCATATCACTCAGAGTAATAATCCATGCGTTCGTTGTATCGTTTCCTGCATTGTTCAGTATAGAAGTGAGTGAAAACAACTGGATACTATCCGTAATGTTGCGCTATCAGTCGAACGTTATGGAAGAGGACCGACTCGAAACAAAAAATAAAAGAAAGAGGTAGACGTACACAACAAAATAGATCATGCCATCCCTCACAAGACATTTCATATAACGGTTGAGTTGGAAACATCTTGTCACCTTGTACGTTTGAAGTAATTCTTGGACAAATCGGATGATGGTGAGAAGACACATTGATGTACTAAGAGCCACCTTGAGTGCCACAGGCAGATCCGCAAGCCAGGTAGGGCCGTAGACTGTAAACTCGTGAAGTTAAAACAAGAGTGGGAAACTCGTAGGATTCTAACCTACCTTTGGCATGGTGGGCTAATGATCGAACATTGGATGTCACATAGTATATGAGCAATGAGATCATCTCCATGGCGTAGAGTGTAAGCAGAATGCTGAGGACGGTTCTTGATTGATTGTATAACGCCCATACACGAAAAACCATCACCACTGCACCATGTAAGTCATTGTGTTGGAAACGAGAGTAAGACTCACACTCGGAAGCCGACGCAAAAAGCCAAAAGTTCATTATTGCAAAAAAGAAAATATTGCGAGCTGATGGAAGCCACACTGATTAATATGAGTCCCTAAAATACACATTGCGCTCACATCTATCAGCAAGCAAATTCTTGGATACTTTGATGGGGAAAAGATGTGGTGTAAACGCCTGTGTCTACAAGAGTCGAACTTTGTGAGTATCCTCTCTGACCGCCAGATAAACGGGCTTTAAATACCTTGACAGGGATACCAAAGACGTCACTTAGATCTTCGATCAGGTCAGGCCGATCTACAAACTCGGTGATACGGATTTTCAGACGCACAGAGGGAACTTGATATGTTGGGCGAATTACGGATCAGCAGATATGTTCCAGGCATGTACACATACA
This sequence comes from Phylloporus aff. rhodophaeus, assembly GCA_038094475.1. Taxonomy (NCBI): domain Eukaryota; kingdom Fungi; phylum Basidiomycota; class Agaricomycetes; order Boletales; family Boletaceae; genus Phylloporus; species Phylloporus aff. rhodophaeus. Next base: position 10,107 of record JBBPUD010000546.1, read on the forward strand.
CGACATAGCAAATGCCGGGGTAACGAGCCTAAAGACAATACATATCACGATTAAGGGTCATTATTGGCGGTGGGACTAGGTACCCACGAGGACAAATAATGTAGACACCCATGTCCAGGGTTTGTTCTGCAATTGCATCAGAATGGATTGTTACCACAATAGGGAGTCTAATCACCCAAATGTAATCTACCTACAGATATCATCAGCGGCTCACATATGCATACATATTACAGATTGGTGCTTACCTCGCTTGAAAACGTAAGGACTGACAAAGTTTAACATTCGTCAAACGGTGTACGGCGCGAAAGGATAAGTCTCACTGACCATAATCGTACCCGATGGTGACAATCTCCACAACTAGGAAGAACAATGAACCTCATGGGCAGTAAGTGGACAAGGGACATACGAGACTTGTAATTTCTTAACCGTATGTATGCGACAACTCGCTGGAGTGCAGAATCCATGTACTTGAAGTGGTTGTAGTGCACGACGGTTTTAACAGACGAGGGGGCCTGCAAGCCCAAGCCAAACACAGGTAGACGGTCAAGGTGGCGGAGACCATCCTATGCTTTATAGTCGTGTCATGTATTACGATTCGAAATTACAAAGGTGGCCACCCGATCGTGATCGAAAGCCACAGAGCTTAACGCTCAGTTCGCTGACAATAAGAAACATAGTCATTGGACAGCACATCAGTGTCTGACGAACACTCGTGAAACACCCGACCATGCCACCTTTTACGAAATTAGGAGCTAGAGGATTGATCGGGGGAGCGTGCAAGAATTAGTTAACAAGGCTAAGACTCACAGTGCAGTGTATCACCTGCCCAGGGCCCGTATTTGGCTGCAGCTCTCCGCATTTCAACAAAACATTCGCCTTGACTTCGTCCTTCCATTGTCCTTCCGTCAGTTCCCTCGTCATCTCGTCAGTGAGTCGTCACCTCGTCCGCCCGTGTGCCATCTCACCAATTTACCCGATCACCGCGCCACCGACAACCCAACATGCAGCAGTGCTGGCCATTGGCCAAAATGACAGTGCATTCTTCATCGCTTGAAACTCGCCCTGCCTCATGATGAGGATCTAATTGCACAAAAAACAAATGCACCACCTTGTACAGCGAGTGGTCGTGACGCTGCGGCTCCCCTCATCTGAACGTGTTAGTCTGTTCCCACTCTCCCCGTTGGTCCCAATAAGTGTTGGATCATCAAGATAGCGGGCATCACATAATGATTCTGCCAGATATAGATATCAGCGTCGGATGACATCATGATCTAATGGATTCATGGTTTGCGTGTTAGCCAATCAGATCATAACACCTTGTATCAATCCTCCGTGCCGTAACCACCTGGTCCGTTCTACACGTCCCTCACCAGTTCAAAGGTTAGCATTGTGCTTGTAACAGAACGTCGAGACATTTAAATCTGGATGGACTCTGTTCAACTTTATTGACGATCCCGGTGTCATCCACCCACGAGACGCGCGTCCGAATATGCACAGTGCCTGTACAGTCAGCCAAGCCCTTGTGTGCGTGCACTGCCCAGACCGCCAACCAGAACCGAACCTGCGCAGAGAACGCACACGATGGATTCTCGACCCAAAGACACAGAATGAAGACTCACGAGGAGTCCGAGCGAGGTCTTGAAGGGATCAAGAGGCCGTTCATACATGACGAACCCATGAACTTATGTTGTTTGTGTAGGAGTAAGGAGAGCAAGCTTCACGGCTTGTTTAAGGTCACTGAGCACTGTTCCACGGTCAGAACGGTCAAGCCTCAGTGTTATGATCTCATCACGTGGCATGGCTCAGACTGTTGGGATAACATCGTAAACAGCCCCGTCTCCCAACTATGAGCATCAGTGACACACAATAAACCCACGACATTGCCATAGAGCCACAGGAATACCTGGAAGTGTCAGATCAAGCACGCCAGACGAAGAAAAGGACGCACAAGATGATCACAACAGCGAACTGGAGCGTCCAGCAAACGACAGAAGCGAGCGCGACGACCTCGCAAAATCGGGATTAGAGGTCGAGGAAACGACGACGACGAGTGTGGCAGTGAGGGGGAGGCAGGCGATGGCAGGGGTCTCAGCGTGGTGGCCGGAGTCTGGCCGTTAGCTGTTGTAGCCCTCCTGTCCCAGGCTGCTCTGCTTGCATTCCAGGGAGGCCATCCTCAGTCCTAGTTCCTTCCACGAGCCTCCCGACTCAGACGACGACGGCCGCCGAAAACAATGCGGGTCTGCGCTAGTACGACAGATGGGTGACGAAATACGTACCTTATCAACCACATCAATTGGCCCAGATTACACCCTAACGCGCCACGTCGACGAAGGCGAACGGAGGCGAACGTCACTCAGGCATCAAACTTAAAGAGTCCATGTGAACTTTACTAAAACAATAGTGTTACGAGTGACCAATTACGACTCTTGTCCAAGTCCAGCGAGGCTTTTTCTCTACAGGTGACACTGTCGAAGGGTGCGAGAGAGATGCGCTCTCCAGAGCTGATATCAGAGACTGTTGGACAGCCTCAAGAGGTCGAAGCAGGCAAATGGAATGAAGCCCCAGCTTCAAAGGCCTCGAGTCCTCCCTAATGGCATCTGCTGTTACCTCCCCCGGCACTAACCTCCCTTGGCTTTATCGTGTTCCCGCCCTGCACGACAGCAAGGACGTCTGCCGGGGGGCGCACAGTTCGTCGTCCAATGTTGGTGTATTACATGATAGAAATGATCAAATTCCTTGGCAATTTATTTCTCGTGGGACGCCGTCCTGTTGGTGAAGGCAAGTTTGTGTAATCCTTCACGAGTCTACGACCCGCTTTGCACTTATCTCCGTCGTGTTCACGCCAGTTGTGTTTTTTTTCGTCACCTTCCCTGCCCTTTCCCTGTGTTTTGCAATTGCTGGTTGACGCATATACATACCTTCGACATCGTGTGTTTCAATAGGTCTTCCAAGATACACTTGCCGTTCACGACGCCATGGTGAGTAGGCCTAGTGTACTTGCCTTCAGCTGTCATGCTAAATCGCAGTTTTCGGGCTCACTCGTTTGAACTCCATGTGAACGATAAACATGAAACGTCATTGTTTCAACGATGCAAAGAAGTGAGTCTTGGAGGACAGTACTGTGTACATAGCCATGGAACAATATAGAACTGCATTTACCGTCCCCTTCATGCCCGGCTATCAGTGCGATGAACCCCCTGGGTACCTCTTCCCATTCCATTTCTCCGCTCCGCTCTTCGTCTTTGTTCTCCTCAGGATCAGCGAATGTCATCCTGCTCCAAACGGCCCCATGTTCGACCTCTGACCCAAACCCAAACGCTGTATCAACGTCACTTTCTCGTCCGCCTTGATTATCATGCGCATAGGGCTCCCACGAGCCCAAGATGAATCTAGGGAAAAGAGTAACAGGATGTACAGTCTGTAGTATATCACCCAGTACAAAAAGTAAATTGTTCGCTGAACCAACTCCTGAATTATTCAGCATAAAATTACTGGAAAAAAAAAAGGACGCCAATGATGCGGTGTGAGTCAAGTGATATTGAAGAGAACCAACTTGAAACTGAATAGGGAGAGATGGATATACGCTATAAAGTAAAGCGTGCCATCCCTCACAAGATGCCTCATATAACGGTTGGGTCAGAAACGGTTCGTCGCCTTGTACGTTTAGAGTAATTCTTGGAGGAATCAGATGGTGGTGAGGAAACACATCGATACGCCAAGAGCTGTCTGGAAAGCATCGGGCAAATCCTCAAGCCAGCCGGGGCCAGGGACTATCAACTTGCATAACGAAAACTCGAATTAGAAATGCACAGGATTCCACTTACTTTCAGAATTGGATATTCGAATACTCGACACCACATATATGAGATCAACTCCATGGTGTAGATGGTAAGCAGGGTGCCGAGGACGATCCTTGATTGTATAATGCCCATACACGAAAAACCATTTCCACTACATGTTGTTCAACGTGTTCGAAATGAAAGTGAAAACTCAACGCTCGGCAGCCGACATAAAGAGCCAAAAGCTCCATAACGCAGTAGTGTAAACACTTGCGACTGGGAGAGGTCATGCTAATTAATGTAAAACTCGAGATTACACACAGATTATACACACCTATATTTACATGTAATCAACATCTTAGATAAGTTGATCAGGATAGGACGGCGATGGAAACACGCGCCTCTATAAGGGTTGAAAATTGTGAGTGCCCTCACCAGAGAAATAGAGTAAGTTACCTTATACGGGAGGCCCGAAAAGAAGGAAGTTTCGCCTTCGGTCAAGCGTGTCAGAGTACAAACTTGATGCTTTGTGTTTTAGACGCACAGAGGGAATCTGATCTGTGGCGTGAATTCAAGTTCAGCTGATATGTTGCAAGGCATATCTGCATACATAACAAAGCAAAGCCTAGAATAACGAGCCTAAAAAGACACTCATGATCGGGTGGCATTGTAGACATGATAATCGGACATACGATGATAAAAAAGGTAGACACCCATGTCCAGGGTTTGTTCTGCAATCACATCGGGATAGACGTTTACCACGAGGCCTGAGAAAGGAGTCTAATCACCCAAACATAACTTGTCTACAAATATCGGTGACAACCATCAATGATCGACATCTGCAAAGGTATGGATATCGACTTTACCTCGGTCGAAGATGTAAGGGCTGACAATGTTTGGTATCCGTCAAGCGCGAGGAATTAAAAATGGGCGAGCGTTACGGACTATAGTCGTATACCACAATGACGATCTGAGAAACTAGGGAGCACGATAAGCTCTACGGACACTAGTGAACGAACAATATACATACAAGACTTGTAATTGCCCAACCCTGCGGATGCGACAGCCTGCTGGGAAGCCATCTGGAGGATATGTAGAGATGTTGAGGTCTGAGAGTATGTGGCATTGGGCAGATTACGAGACCTGCAAGGATAAGACTTGTCAATGCAAGCACGTCAGCTTACTTGATTGTGTACATTCTGTGATCGCGGGTCACAGAGCGCCACGCGCAACTTTGGCCTTTATGAGAAACGTTCTCACTGGACAGCACACTAGCCCCCACACGCATCTGGGAGCGCATGAAACGCCTGAGGATACACCTGGCATGTGCATGAGTCCGCGCGAAGATCAAAAACGAGCAGGTAGAAAGGATATTATTGTACCACATCGACATCACGATCAAAGCCATCTGCGCAACAGCGAGTGATTCCCATGCATGATAGACTGTCCAGTGCACGTTAACAGCGTGCAGATGGTAGCCGTGCACATTGTCCACGAAGTAGGCCATGCGCGATCATGAATAGTCAGTCAAGGTCTTTGCTGCCAAGAATGCATGCTGATCAGCCCTCCTCGCCCGTAATATCTTGAAGAGGTTGAGAGGCCGTTCAACACCCATCACGAATGGATAGACTTACGTCGAGCAAGTCCACCAACATTGCATATGCAAAGTTCTCTGAGCACCAGTACAACGGTCAGCTATGGTCTCACCAACGGGTTAACACAGGGACGAATCGAATTACCTAGAAAATGTCTGGGAGCGTCACCAATGTGCTGTGAACGCGTAATCTCGGCATAGAGCCGAGATACCACCTGGAAGAGTCAAATAAAGCAAGCCAGACGGAAACAGGCGTACAAGGTGGTCACGATAACAACCAAGAACGTTGCGTTGAGCTTGGACTGAGGACAACTCCCTGGAAGGCGGACAACACAGCGACTGTATCACCACTGAAACCCGGATAGCGTGCTATTGCCATATTTCATATCCGAATATGTTCGTGTGTTGTTTGCAAATGGTACCCAATCAGAACGCGTTGTAGTCGGGGAAGCTATGATCAGAATACAATCCT
>JBBPUD010000547.1:0-15935 GCA_038094475.1 Phylloporus aff. rhodophaeus
GTATCTCTGTATTTCTCTATCAATATACCTTGGTTACTCACTGTGGACATCAGTCCTAGCTCCCAGAAGCCCCTTGAGTCGACCCAACAAGTGGCTAGTCCACTTCCTCAATCCTCAGCTCCTAACACCAAAATGGAAAGGTGGTAATGGATAAGTGAAGCAGAATGTCCTAGCAATGCAGTAGCCAAGGCCAAAGTGATCTGGAAGTGATTGGACCTGCAGATAACAATAGCTAGAAAGTTTGGGCAGTGATCTGTAGGGTTTAGTGGTGTGAATGTAGTTAGTAGTGGTAAAAGAGACAAAAATTTTTGAATGGGATATGCCTGAGAGACTTGATGTGTTTCCTCAATACTCCCTTGCAGTGGGCTCCAGTTGAGGAACTTGTGTCTGGCCTAGAATGCTGTTGACTAGGCAGCAGGTCAGTGTCACTACAACAAAATGAAAGTTGCAATTAGTTCATCCCAAGGGACTGTTGGAGAGGAACTCAAGGGTAGATGGATCTAGAGATCAGTAGTGATGATGTGGACGCAAACCTGACACTCCTGACATGGCAGTATAGTGCAAAGATTGAGTCTGGATGCAAAAACAGCAAAAAGTGAACTAAAAAGCAGACTGAAACACAGAAAGAGTGGAGGCATGGCTCCAAAGGCAACAAGACAATGGCAGATTGCTTGGAGTAAAGCCAGACAATTTATAATCAACATACAATACATGTTTTTATAGTCCAGCACATTCCCAGGACTCGAAATAGTACTAAAAAGAGACCAAAGGTCTGGACTAAAATAGTCGGGACTGAAATGCATGCAGTGTGCATGATACATGAAGCAGACCAACACAAAATGAAACAGAAACATAAAACAAACTTACCAATGAGTATTGGACAGACAATGGGCATGATATGGATAAGGACCAGTGATTTGAGATAAAGAAGACCTGCAGACCAAACTCTGGACTAATGAATCCAGAACTAGACTATTGTGCTATGAAGAAGAACACTGTAAAAGAAATTAGACTGTGCTGAAAGTGAAGAGTGATGGTGGAATAATAGAAAATCCCCTGCACACACAGGAAAGTGTAGTTCTCTACACTGGGTCTCATGATCATACTAAGGTATTCCACTTCCAAGGCATTGAAGGTGTACCTCTTGAGTTTCAGGTGGTGGTCTAATTCCTCCATACATTGTAGTACCCTTTTGGTACATTCAGTGTGCATGGCTTTGTCTGGGAAGAAGATAAGAAGGTCATCCATATAGATGATGAGCCATCCCTCAGCGATCATGTCTTGGAACAAGTCATTCATGAAATACTGGAACATGGTGGGGGAGTTTGTCATGCCAAAGAACATGACCATTGGTTCATATAGCCCCTTGTGGGTGATGAATGTGGCCTTTTATTGGTGGCCATCTTTGATGCATATGTTATTGTATCTCCAGTATGCTTGTTCAGGTAGTGGTGAAGCTTCCCATCTTTCTTGTTAACAAAGAAAAAAAAGAAGACCTGGGGAGAGTTCAAGGGACAAATATTTCTAGCCTTGAGGTTTTCATCAAGGAAAGCTTCTGTTGCCTCCTGTTTGGCAGGTGTAAGGGGGTATATCTTTCCAAATTTTAGTATGAAGGAGTTGTCCAGGTTGATCTCATGGTTGTAGAGACATGATGGGGATAAGTGGTCTGTTGTCTCCAAAGACAGCAGAGAACTGAGAGTATTCCTGTGGCAAGACTGGCTTTAGCTTGGTAAGCTCAGCTGCTGCAGCGAGCTCCATGGCTGTGGTTATTTTTAAGACCTGAGGATTTGATGGCATGAAGTAGCAGCCTTTACCACAGATGATCCAGTTAAGAATCTGGTTGTCAAGGGCTTGTTGCACATACTGCTCCTCTGTGTAATGATCAAGAAAGTTATAAAGTTGGGAGTCATAGACTGTATCTACATGGTGATGCCATGGTGATAGGGTTGCCTTCTTGAAGTGTGCATAGAAGGCTTCATGGTGTTTGGTGTCTTTGGAAAATTGAGTGAAGAGCTTCTTGTGCTGATTGCAGGATTTTGGGATAGTGAGGGTGCCCTGCACCCAGTCAATGACAGGGTTCATTATCTTCAGCCAGGGCATGCTGAGGATAACATTTTCATTGCTGCAAGACATGATACAGAAAGTGACTTCTTGCATGATACTGTATCCTCTATATTGATAAAGAGAGTCAGGTGTAATGGACCTGGCCATTTTGGTTTGTGATCTGGTCCACATTCTGGACATGGAAAGGGACTTCAAGTTTCTTCATTGGAAAATTGTGCTTCTTCACAAAGTCATGGTCAATGCAGCAAATGTCTGCTCCATTGTTGACAAGGGCATGGGTGTTTATGGCTTTCATAGTGTGCAAGGGCTCCACAAGTTGCAAGGCAATTGACATAGATTTTTGGGAGCTAGATACAAGTATAGGAGCACACATAAGTTCAGGGAAAGAAGATACTCATGTAGACTGAGTCCTCCTGTTCAAAAATCCTTTGGAACAAAACAAATCCATGCTACTGTGGATAGTTCATCATCTTCATCATCCTCTATCTCTTCTAGCTTTGGAAGGTCATCTTTTGCCACCTTCTTGACTAGAGTCTTCTTTGGTCTAGTATCTATGGGAGGAGAGGTGAAGTGTGGGCAGTTCTAAGAGCTGTGCCTAGGCTTCCTGCATTGGAAACAAATATTTTTAGTGACACAGCACTTCCTTTCTTTGGGGGTCTTCTTGGGAACTTTGATGATGTTGGGGTCCCTGGTGGTCCAGGTGGAGAAAGTTCTGGAGAAGTTCTGGTACAGGGTATGGGACTTCTTCTGGTGCTTAGCAATAGAGCAAGTTGTTAGGAGCTGAGGATTGAGGAAGCGGACTAGCCACTTGTTGGGTCGACTCAAGGAGCTTCTGGGAGCTAGGACTGATGTCCACAGTGAGTAACCAAGGTATATTGATAGAGAAATACAGAGATACAGACCTGATGTCCACAGTGAGTAACCAAGGAGGGAACTACAGTGGACAACAGGCTGTATGTGCGCTTCGAGTAAAGAAGTGTAAACAAATCAGCCACAATGGCCTCTGCTACTGCAGAGAGGGAAGAACAAGTCAGAATAAACCCGGAAAAGTGGGGTATAGGCATATTGAGGATGGGGAATCGAATGGTGACAACTAGGAAGCGAAATGAGAAGTAGTGAGCTGTCAATGAACCAAAAGAGTGCGAAATCACCAAATCTAACACAAGTGTGTTCCCAGTTTTTCTGGAAGATGAGTGCTTTGTCTATCCAAGCTTCAATCGTGGTGGGGATCTTTTCCATGGCAAAGATTTTGTCTGTGAGTGGAATAGAAAGGATATCAGCAAAGTAGCCGATGAGTACATTGTTGTTGGTAATGCCTACCAGATCCATTTTGGTCTGGAAGGTCTGTGCATAGTGGTCAAGAGGAGAGTTTCATTCACCTTCCTTGTTCTTTCAATGTGGATCTTACTTAGCCACCTAATGGCATCATGGATGGTATCTTGGCATTTAAAGGCTTTGTTGAACTTTGTTACAATTCTATCCCTTTATTGTAACGTTCTTCTTCTTACTCGTCGTATCTTGTTCCTCGCTCCTCCCTTTATCTTTGTAGAACGCAATGAGCACGCGCTCATTGTCTTAGACCCATCATCCATCTCACTGTTCAACCAGTGACACTTATCTTCGCACAGGCTCTCTCCTTGGAGTTCCTGTTTCATCTCCACATCTGTTTCACTTCGCTATACTCTTTGATCTTGTTTCGGACAGCCTCTCTCCGCAGTTCAGCTCCCTCGTGCCGACTTAGTGATCTTACATTCCACGCCATTCTATGGCCTTCCTTGCTGCGCGTCTCAATCGTATAAATACTAGAGTAACACACTCAATGTACTCATACTTGATCTACACAATACAAGTGTACATCTCGTGTCCCACCTTGTGAACTCTCTGAGAACTCCTTGACGACGTTGTCGTACCTCTTCGTGAGCGTCCTCCGTCAAACGAGTCACGTTCAAACTTCGCTCTAGCCTTGAGTACACTTCGTGTATCAAAAGATCAAGTATCTCCCTTGTCCCTTCTATCGAGGAGTAGGACACCACTCTAGCAAACATTTCCCACAGAGACCGAGCCCTTCGTTGTGCTTACCGCGTCCCGGAAGACAACGACAAACAAAGACCCACTCAACAGTCATCTCCATGCCGAGTCCTTGGATCTTCATACTCCCCAGCACCACCCGCGAGTCCTTTAGCTTTGCCTGCTCCTCGAGCCCTCCCAGCCATCGAAGCACCCTTGACACTGACCACACCGAGACCACCATCGCCACCGCCACCATCTCAGTCACCTAGTCTCTTTGCACCATCGCCCCCACCTATGTCCGCAGAAAAAACCACTGAACTCAGGGCTGCTCTGCCTGCAGATTTCTCCAGGAAACTGGCAGACGCAGTAAGATGGATCAAGGCTATGAAAGCCTATTTCATCATCAACAAGAAACTCTACAACGACGATGCTACCAAGGTCTTTACTTGCCTTAGCAAGATGCTATCCACAGAAAGAGCTGCTGCCTTTGCTGAAACCTGGTATGACAGGTTGGCTGACACACTCCTTGAAGAAAAGGAGAAGTCGTTTGACAAATTAGTCGAAAACTTCGAGAAAACATTCTACCCTTTCGATATCCAAGCCACTGCCTGACTCCAACTCCCTTACCTTCGCCAAACCACATTCAGAGAGCCCGACAACTCCATCAATGATGGGTTTCAGAAGTTCATTTCGGACTTCTTGGGAACCGCTGCCAAGTCTGGGATCACCGACCAACAAACACTCATTGGATACTTCGCCACCAGCTGTGACCAGAAGATCACTAACATGGTCCTATCCATGAGCGAACTCCCCACAGACTTGAACGCATGGATCGACAAGTCCACACAGTTCCACACTCAGAAAGCTCACATGGCAGCCATCAGGAAAGGCGCTCCCCAGACCCACGCCGCTCTCACATCTCCCACCTCTCACTTCGTCCCTTGACCAGCTCCTCGTATCAAAGATCCGAATGCTATGGAAATAGATTCCATTCGGGTCTCCAAGCTCACCCCCGAAGAACATTCCAAATGTATCAAGGAAGGACGCTGCTTCAGATGCAGAAGGACGGGACACAATGCCCTGAACTGCAAGACGTTCACCACTTCCTCTCCACAGAACATCCGCTCTGTTCCCACCTCACCACCCAAGGAACCAACCATTCTAAGGGAAGTCCCTACCTTACCATCCAACCCGCTCGACGTGTATGTCAACCAGCTTAGAACCAAAGGGTGGAAGGACGAAGAAATTCATCAGACTCTGAAGGCCAATTATGAGGAACCTGCCGAGATTTCCCTCCTAGATGTAAAGGATTTTCTCTAAGGGAAGATGCCCCGACGTTTTCTTCCCATGTACTTGTAGCCTTGCCAAATGAGAACATGTTCCGTTTCCCCATTTCGCTACAAGTGCCAAGACAAACTGTCGAAACCACTGCTCTGCTTGACAGTGGCGCCTCAGGAAACTTCATCGACATCTTCCTCGTTCCCAAACTCAGGCTAGGATGCCGAGTACTTTGTAAACCCGTCGTCGCATACAACGTTGATGGTACTAAGAACAAGAAAGGAACCATCAAATGGAAGCTCTTCGCACAAATCTCCTTCCCCTCGTTCTCACAAAAGGTTGAGTTCATGGTCACCTCTCTCGGTAAATCACAAGTTATCCTTGGAATGCCCTGGCTTCGTCAATGGAACCCTGACGTGGACTGGACCAACATGCGACTTTCCATAGATTCCTCAGAGACCCTTCGAAAGATCACCCTGTCTACCCAGCTCGCCCAGGAAAATGCTCCCGTCGAAAAAGAAATCCCAACGTGATGCAAGGACTTTGCCGACGTCTTCACCGAAGCCACATTCAACGTTCTTCCCCAACATCGAGACTACGATCACACCATAGAACTCAAACCGTCCTTCGTCCCCAAAATAGCCAAAGTATACCCCTTGAACCCTGCCGAGAAAGAAGCTTGCAAAAAGTTTGTCGAAGAAAACCTTGCCATGGGTCGTATCACTCCATCCAAATCCCCCCAAGCCTCGCCGTTCTTCTTCGTACTGAAGAAGGACGGCTCGCTACGTCCATGCCAAGACTACTGCTACCTCAATTCCCACACCGTCCGAAATGCATATCCACTACCACTCATCTCTGAGCTCATCGATGACATGAAAGACTCGACGTTGTTCACCAAGCTTGACATTAGATGGGGATATAACAACATTCGTATTTGGGAGTCTGACCAATGGAAAGCGGCATTCATCACCCCTCTGGGTCTCTTTGAACCCACCGTCATGTTCTTTGGATTCAATAACGCCCCCTTCACGTTCCAAGCATTCATGAACCATATCTTCGCCGACATGATATCTGAACTTTGGCTTAAAATCTACATGGACGACCTCGGTATCCATACCAAAAACGACATTGAACTACACCACTCTAGGACTAAACGGGTACTCCAACGACTTTGCGAGCATGGACTCTCTGTAAAGATTTCTAAGTGCTCCTTTGATGAACCACAGATGGAATACCTAGGCATGATCATTGGCCAAGGACGAGTGGAGATGGATCCCACCAAGCTCTCCGCGATTAAGGACTGGAAGCCCCCGACCTCTGTAAAAGGCATCCGAAGTTTCATCGGATTTGCCAACTTCTATCGCAAATTCATCCCCAACTTCTCCGACATCGTCGCTCCCCTCGTACTCCTCACACGCAAGGATCAGAAATGGGAATGGACTCGTCACCAAGACAGAGCGTTCACTCGTCTAAAGCTAATCTTCGCATCCACTCCGGTCCTCGCACTCCCCGATGTTTCGCGTCTGTTCTTCTTAATGTCTGACGCTTCTCTCCTCGCGGCTGGAGCTGTTCTTCTGCAGGAAGACAGCAACGGCGACTTCCACCCCTGTGCATATTTCTCAAAGACTTTCGCTCTGGCTGAGCGGAACTACGATATCTATGATCGAGAACTCCTTGCCGTCATCCTCGCACTTCAGGAATGGCGTCAATATCTACTCGGCACAGAACATCCCGTCACCGTCATCACCGATCACAAAAACCTATCATATCTCAAAGACCCCTGTAAACTCTCGCGCCGACAAGCTTGCTGGTCACTTTTCCTCCAGGACTATGACATTGTTTGGAAGGTTACCCCGGGCTCTCAGATGGGACCAGCTGACGCACTCTCCTGCCGTGACCACGTAGACACGGTGGATGACAACACAGATACCTCTATCCTCCCTGATCCTATTGTTATCTTTGCCCTCGACACCTTTTTAGTCAAAGGAATCCAACAGTCCTCTCCCTCTGATCCCCTCGTCCATCATGCCCTCCAGAACCTTGCCGAGAACTCTCCACTCTTCCCTCGCTCCACTCTAGCTGACTGGCGTTATGAAGACGCCCAGTTATTTTACAAGGACCGCCTCTATGTTCCTCCCTCTTCTCGACATACTCTTCTTGACACTATTCATTCCTCCCCCACTACTGGTCACATGGGACAGTTCCGCACCAAGTCCATTGTTGAACGCGACTTCTGGTGGCCTGGTCTGGCCACCTTCGTCCGAAACTACATCACAGGCTGCGCTGTATGCCAGCAAAACAAAGTTAACACCCATCCTACTGTCCCCCCTCTCCAACCTATCCCATCCACCGTATCACTCCCTTTCCGACAATTGTCCGTAGATCTTATCACCGATCTCCCGCTCTCAAACAACTTTGACTCGATCATGGTCGTGGTAGACCATAGTCTTATGAAGGGGGTAATTCTATGCCCTTGCTCCAAAACCATAGATGCTGCAGGTGTTGCCAGACTCTTCTTTGATCACGTCTTCAAACGTTTTGGCCTATACGACTCCATCATCTCTGATCGTGGACCTCAGTTTGCCTCCGCACTCGCCAGAGAACTTGCCCGACTTCTCCAATATGACCTTAAGCTCTCCACCGCCTACCACCTCCAGACCGACGGACAAACTGAACGTACCAACCAGGAACTAGAGACGTACCTACAGATCTTTTGCGGTAACAACCCGCATCAATGGGCTAATCATATCACTACGGCAGAGTTCCATCACAACACGGCCCTACACAGCTCGACTAAGGTTTCCTCCTTTTCCTTGATGCTCAGGTATGAACCTAGGAACTTCCCCATGATCGGAAAGACGTTTATCCCCGCTTTGGAAACTCGACTCTCTGCCTTGGAAAAAGTGTGAAAGGAAGCCCTTGCTGCACATGACTCCGCACGACTTCTCATGTCCAAAAGATCCACGCAAAGGTTCTCCCCTTGGAAGGTAGGAGATCGTGTTTGGCTAGAAGCCACCAATCTCCGCATCCCCTACCCATCAAAGAAACTTGCCCCGAAACGTCACGGCCCATTTGAAATCACTCGCGTAATCTCCCCCCTAACATATCAACTGAAACTTCCCAGTACCTGGAAGATTCATGATGTATTCCACGCCTCACTGCTTTGCCCCTTCAAACAGACCGATGTACACGGACCTTCATTTTCACAGCCTCCTCCTGACGTTATTGATGACGAAGAAGAATACAAGGTAGAAGCGATTCTATCTCACAAGGGATCCCCTGGCCGCTACCGGTACCTAACCGCATGGAAAGGATACTCCTCCGCCGAAAATACATGGGAACCGGAAACCAATCTCACACACTCCCAGGAAATATTGAAGGACTATAAGAAACTTCACCGACTTCGATGAAACTTCACGCACCCAGGACGTTGTGATCTCTTCGTGAGGCTCCTCCCTGAATGCGTGAATTCTGTTGCTCCTACCTCAAGACATTCTGGATCTCTCTCCTCGCCTTTCTCACCATCGCGCTAATATTCTTCTTACTTTGGTTCTTAACTCCGACCTCGGCGCACTCCTCTCTGATCCCAAAAGCATCCCCATCATTATGACTTCCGACACCCAATCCCCACCTATCTCTCTACCATCCTCTCCCTACAGCTCCCCCGACATCGATGACACGATGGCCTTACTTCGGACCACGCCTGTTCAATCCCACCTTCTTCCCCCAAGAATCTGGAAACCTCTATTCGCCAGCATTCTGTGTAAACCCTCTCTGACCCTACTGCTCGAACGGATGCCCCTCTACGCGGATGATCCAATCATCAAGGGATTAGTCTCCCTCTATCACGCAGTACACACCACCCAAGTACTGCATTTCCACGTAGCACCTAACGACTTACCCGAAGAGTACGGCTTACCTATCCGGGAAATACAAAATGGCCTCACGGGCCGCATCCTAAAATTACTCCACACTGCCGACTTCCACAGCTTTGTTGCACAGATCCCTATCTCAATTTTATATCCCGTCTTCCGCCCGATCTTTCTCTCCATGTACCCTGACGAGCGCGCAGCCTATTTAACTATCATTAGCTTTTCTCCCCAAGAAACTCCTTCACATTCTCCTCCCCCGCTACCCCTAGCGTTACGCATCTCCTCCCCTCCTACTGAAGCTTCTCCCTCCCCTGCTCCCACTCCTGTCGTCCAACCACGTGTCGTGGAGGACGATATCATCCCATTCTTACTAGACCCTCCTGGTGGATTTCGTCAGATAAATCAACAGGCCCTCTCGTACAACAGCGCCTACGTCGTCCAAGCTGGGGGACTATCCATACTCTCCACACCAACTCGTCTCCTCCATAGTCCTTATGACCGACCTCCTGCGTCCTGCTTCACCCGGTGCTTCCAATGCCACCGCACTGGTCACTATCGAGACGAATGTCCTCTATACCGATGCCCCCACTGCCACGTTACTGCTCCTGGTCACCCCCAGCGTCTCTGCCTCACCTTACAATGTGCTACTTGTCAACGATGGGGACATGGACCTTCTCGATGCCCGAGAGAGGTCTGCCTGCACTGTGATCAATTTGGACATAATAAGCTGCAATGTCCATATCTCCATGGACCTGACCACCCCTTGTCCACCGAGGATATTTGAGAAGCTTTCGGTTAATGGATGGAAGATTGCGCCAGGGGCACAACTCTACAAAGGGGGTAATGTTACAATTCTTTCCCTTCACCGTAATGTTCTTCTTCTTACTCGTCGTATCTCGTTCCTCGCTCCTCCCTTCATCTTTGTAGAATGTGATGAGCATGCGCTCATTATCTTTGAGCCTTCATCCATCTCACTGTTCAACCAGTGATATTTACCTTCGCACAGGCTCTCTTCTTGGAGTCCCTGTTTCACCTTCGCATCTGTTTCATTCCTTCGCATCTGTTTCACATCGCCTCTTTCTTGATCGTGTCTCGGACAGCCTTCTCCGCAGCTCGGTTCTCTCGTACCGGCTTTGTACTCCTATTTTCCATCAGATTCCTTGACCTTCTATTGCTGCGCGTCTCACAGATATAAATACATAGAATAGACACTCGATGTACTCATACTTGATCTGCACAATACAAGTGTACATCTCGTGTCACACCTTGTGAACTCTCTGAGAACTCCTTGACGATGTTGTCGTACCTCTTCGTGAGCGTCCTCCGTCAAACGAGTTACGTTCAAGCCTTGCTCTAACCTTTGGTACACTTCGTGTAACATTCAGGACAGGGGACAAGGAGTGGGATGAGGTGAAGGAGGGCTGGAGAGGTCATTGACGGCAGTGGCGGCGGCAAGGGATGATGGAGGCGGGTTGGCATTGGTGTACAAAGATGTGTAGAGGTTGGAATATGTGTTGGGCAGGGAGGGAGAGCTTTCTTCATCCTCAAAGTGGATGAGCATAGGGCGAGTGGGAGTGGTCATTGTTGTCATGGTTTGGGAGCAGGGGATTGAGGGGAAAAGACAAAGGGGTGAAGCTTCTTATAAGCTTCCAGGGTGGACTTCAAATGTTTCATGTCCCACTCAGGGACCCAGGAGTCTTCTTCCACCATATATCCCTTCCATTGGATCAGGAAGGAACGGGCTGTCGAAGCTCCTCTGTGGTGCAAGATTTCTCAATCTTGTACTCTTCTTTGCCATCAATGAGGTCAGGGTGGTGCCGGATAGTTCAGGTCATGAACAGAGTTCTCATGATAGGGAGTTAGGAGGAAGGCATGGAAGACCGGATGGATCTTCCACATTTTGGGGAGGTGCAGTTGATACATGATGGGAGATAACACCTTCACAACAGTAAAGGGTCCTTCCTGTTTGGGGGTGAACTTTGGGTTGATGATGTAACATTTCAGGTTTTGTGCTTCCAGCCAAACCTTGTCTCCTTTGGTGAAAGGAGAGAAGCCTTGGCAGGTATGGGAAGCCATGACCTGGCGGGCAAGTTTGTGGGCAGCAAGAGCTTCATCGCATGCTGCGGACAGCTCTTGCAGGCGTGTTTCAATGGCAGGAATATAGGAGTTGGTGATCACTGTGGGAAGGACATGGGATTCATAGCCCATCATGAGAAAGAACAGTGATTTGCCGGTGACAGAATGAGGGTGGTGATTGTGTGCAAACTCAGCATGAGAGATTTTAGTCAACCATGAGGCCGGGTTGGAACCGCAGAAGATCCGGAGGTACATTTCAACCTCCTGGTTGACATATTCTGTCTCTTTGTCAGATTGTGGGTGATACACTGTGGACAAAGAGAGGTCGTAGTTTAAGAGCTGTCCAAGCTCTTTTGCGAAGGCCAAGGTGAACTAAGGTCCTCGATCAGAGATCACTTTGTCATAGAGACTGAAACAGAGGAAGACTTTGTGGAAAAAGAGTGTTGCCACCCCTTCTGCGGTGAAAGTTTTCTTGGTGGGGGAAAGAGTTACCCCCTTAGTAAGCCCATGGTCTACCACAACCAGGAGAGAATCAAAGCCATCTGAGGAGGGGAGATCAATGATCAGATCACAAGAGATCTGCTGGAAAGGATGGGAAGCATGGGAGTGGATGGGGGTGAGCGGGGGTACAGTGGGGTGAGTGTTTGCCTTGTTCTGTTGGCAAACCAAGCAGCCGGAGATGTATTTCCAGACGAATTGGGCAAGGCCTGGCCACTAGTAATCCTAAGTGACCAGCTGATGAGTTTTCAAGTATCTGGGATGACTGGCAGTTTCATGATTGTGACAACGCTCCACAACAGAGCAGTGAAGAGCTTCATCCATTGGGACATAGATGCAGCCTTGGTACATAAGGATGCCATCAGAGTAAGCCCAGTCAGAGAGACGGGAACAAAGTGTGGTGGGCAAAGGTTTTTCAAGAGCGTGGAGGTGGGTCATGACCAATGGGTCATTAGTGGAGTGTGTGGCAATGAGATAACACAACAAGGCGTCAATGAGGTGGATGAACAAGGAAGGGGGAAGCAATGTGGTGCCCTTGTTGTCAGTGGCATCATTGGAGGGAAGAAGGTCTAGTCAGCGTGAGAGTGCATCCGGACCAGTGAGGAGTTTTCCAGGGATGTGGATCATTTTCAGATCAAAGTCTGACAGATCAAGAAGCCAGCATGCCTGGTGGCAGTTGAGGGTCTGAGGAGCACGGAAGTATGTCAGGTTTTGTAATCTGTAAATACCTGGACAGGGAACGAGGAGCTGTGGAGATAGTGACACCACAACTTGAGGGCACGGATGATGGCAAGGAGTTTGTGGTCGTAAATGTCGTAGTTATGTTCTGCGGGGGAGAAACTTGTGGACATGTAGGAGCAGGGATGCCAATCCCCGTTGACATCAGTTTGGAGGAGGATAGCACCTGAAGTGAACTTCAAGGCCTCGGTGGCAATGGCAAAGGGGCATGAAGGGTCTGGCATTTGCAGCACTGGTTTGGCAAGGAAGAGTGCATTAAGCAAGTCAAATGACTGCTGGCAGGCCGGGGTCCAGTTGAACACAAGGTTCTTTTTGGTGAGGTCAAGAAGGGGGCATGCGACTGTGGCATAGTTGGGAATGAATCGTCGGTAGAAGTTGGCAAAGCCAAGGAAGGACCGTACGTCCTTGACCTTGGTAGGCATGGGCCAGGAGGCAATGCCATCTAGTTTGACGGGGTCCATGGCGAGTTGTCTGGGTTTTACAATCATTCTGAGGTATTCCACCTCCAAGGCATTGAAGGTGCACTTCTTGAGTTTCAGGTGGAGGTCAAGTTCCTCCATGCGCTGTAGTACCCTTTTGGTATGTTCTGTGTGTGTGGCTTCGTCTGGGGAGAAGATGAGGAGATCGTCCATGTAAATGACAAGCCATCCCTCAGTGATCATGTCTCTGAATGAGTCGTTCATGAAACGCTGGAACGTAGTTGGGGAGTTTGTCATGCTGAAGAACATGACCATTGGTGTTACGATTCGTCTACGAGGACATGTGAGAGACATGGGTGGACGGTCTATTCTTTTCTTTGTCATTCGTTGTCATGCTGCTTTACTGGCGTTTCGCCTGATTGAACTATTGTGTACTTGAACAGTTGTTTCGTTGACAGCCATCAAATGGCTGTGTTTCCCTTGTTCTCATCTTGATCCTCATTTCTTGATCTATTCTCGACGACCAATCACATAATTCCTACCACATCACACCATTTCCCTTTTCTGGCGCTGCTGCGCATTCCATGTAGTATATAAACCGTCGTCTCGAATATTTGTACTCCAAGCTAGATCTTACCTTTACATCAATCAACTCTCTTGACTCTGAACTCTCGGGCTACTAGCTTCGCCCATCGATTCTGCCTTGTTCATACATCACAGCGACTAAGTCTTAGGACTTTACCAAACCCCTGACCAAGCTATCAAAGGTCTACGTTAAGGCCCTACCCTGGACTAAGCGTAACAGGTTGTTCAGATGGAGTTGGCTGAGTTTGTCAGTGATGGCAGTAATGTTGTCCAACTTTGTTTGTTTTCCCACTGTTCCTAGAAAGGGTCCCTTGGGCTACAACCTGTAACATATCAGTGGACATGGCATCAGTCCAGAATGATTTTGGAAGTTTGGAGTCTTCTAACATGGTCTTTGCAAGATTTGAGAGAGTTTGGTTCATTTGTTCTGCAAGGCCATTTTGTTCCAGAGTATATGGTGCCGAAGTTTCCAGAATATTTCCATTGCTTTGGAGTGTGTTCCAGAACTCAGTGTTGACATATTCACTTCCTCCATCACTGCATAGAAATTTGACATGCAGGTCTGAGAATTGCTTTGTATTACATTTTCTCTCTTTTCCCCTTGTTCTTTGCCTTGATCTTTGCCTCGTTCGTGCACGGACATGTCTCTCATCACCATGATGACTCATTTCCTTCCACGTTGTTCTACGACCTTTCACTTCCTTTGTCATCACGCTTACTCCTCCATATAGCCTTGCTGATGCCATCAGCTCTGCTTACTCATTCTTGCTTACCTTCTTGCTTTGTCACTTGTTCCCTGACATTCCATGGCTTAGTCATCTTAGGGCATATATACCACACTTGCCAGCCGTTGTACCTTAGCTTAGACCTCCTCGATTGTACCCACAATACACTCGGGTTCCCTCCTTGCTCACTGTCTGAAGGTACCAGCCCTTCACTTCCTTGTCCTTGATTGAGCCTACGTGCTTTGGTACCTTCTCTTTGGACTTCCCTCAGTTGTGCCTTGGGACTAGTTATCTGAGCCTCCATGTGCCAGTACCTTGTCACCGTCGGGCCTCTGTGTGTCAACTCCTTGAGACCTTGCTTCCGTCAAGGCTATGCTCGTTCCTACCTGGACCAAGCGTAACAAAAGGTCTAAGCTACTCTTTACAACTACCATTGCGTAGATTGTTACCACCATTCCCCCTCGTCCATCCACAGACCCCTGCTGGGGAATCCCACGCAGCACCCCTGCTGAGAGCTCAGACTTGGAACCCCAGGAGGAAGAAGACCTCTTTGCTTCTGATCACTTAGACAACAACATCCCTATCCCTTCAATAGAGGATACCATAGTTACCCTCGCTGAATACTTCAACAAGGCTACCTACCTGCCCCAAGTTCCCACTCCACCATCTCCCACTCCCCTTCCTCAGACTGGTAACATCTTCCAGTACCCCCCATGCACCCCGTCCCCCATCATGTCCTCCTCCTCTAGACCCACGGAACTCCGCCTTGCATCCCCCGAGATCTTTGATGGAAGCTACACGACCGCTGTCCAATGGTTGCAAACAGTCCACTTCTATCTCCATGTCAATGAAAAGGTCTATGACATGGACTCCAAGCAGATAGCCTTCACGCTATCATACATAACTAAGGGCTCTGCACTTGCATGGGCCAACAACTTCAGACGGGAGGCACTCTCCCACACTATGCCAACCCTAGGAACATTTGCAACCTTCATTGTGAAGTTCAACAAAGCATTTGAACACCAGGATGCCATTCGTGATGCCATTAGGTGGCTGAGTGAGATCCACATTGAGAAAAACAAGAAAGGAGATTGGACCCCCTCCCTTGACCACTATGTCCAAACCTTCCAGACCAAAATGGGTCTGGTGGGTATCTCTGACAACAACATCCTCATCAGATACTTTGCCAATGTCCTTCCTACCCCCCTCACGGACAAAATCTTCACCATGGAAATGGTTCCCAAAACCATAGATGCATGGGTCAACAAGGCCCTCGTCTTCCAAAAGAACTGGGAGCATGCTTGCTCCATCACTGAGCACCAGAAGAAGTCTCATACCCCATACCAGAACTTCTCCAGATCCTCCTCCACCCACACCACCAAGGATCCTGACGCCATGGACATTGCTGTCATCAAAGTACCTAAGATGACCCCCAAAGAAAGGAAGCGCTGCATCACCAAGAACCTATGCTTCCGATGCCACAAGCCTGGGCACAGCTTGTAGAACTGCCTACACTTCTCCTCTTCTCCCACAGATAGGCCAAAGAAGACTTTGGTCAAGAAGGTCGTAAAAGACGACCTATCCAAACTGGAAGAGATTGAGGACGATGAAGAAGATGAACCACCCACAGTAGCAGTGGTGGACTTCATCCCCCAGGATTTTTGAACAGG